>CAUYPK010087017.1:0-28902 GCA_963574355.1 Loris lydekkerianus | reverse complement strand
TGAAATGAAGTGGGAGGGCTTTTGATTTCTGCCCTTTTGTTTGTAGGGCCCTTAAGCCGGACTCATGGGGGGAGGGGAGACTCCCGTCCGCTTGGTGATGGATTTTGTACCTTTTGTTTGCGTCCTTGTGGTCTCAGCTCGCCTCAGTGGTGTTGATGTGCGATCTAAAACCTTCTCTCCTGGTATGGCTTGAATCATCCAGGTTACTTACTAAATTTCCATCCTTTAACTCTCCTTCTGGACGGGAGCCTCTGTGGAAAGCTGGCTTCAGTCCGCCATCTTGTCTCCCCCCCACTATCCAACTTTTGTCTTGGGACTTTGCTTTTTCTTATGGAGGAGTCTGTGTTGTCTTCCTGTGGTTTTCTCTCTTTGCTTGTTTACTTCCTACTATATATTTTCAAGTAATGGCCTAAGAAACGGTGGGTAAATTGTTCCAATCCTTGGTTGTCTTTAAATGGTTTATTCTTCCTGTACTGGGAATAATTAGGTTGAGAGTGGAATTTTAGGTTGGAAATTATTTCCCTCAAGAAGTTGAAGACAGCATTTCACTTATTTTTGCAATCAGGTGTTCTGAGAGATTTTGGGTGGAAGACCTTTGCACTTGTCCCTTGATAAGTGAGGAAGCTGGGGTATTTTTCTTTCTAGTCCTTCCTTGTTAATTCCCTGGCACTTCCAGCTTGTTTCCAGGCCTGAGAATTCTCTAGGTGGAGAGATGAAGAGAGCACCTTTTGTACTCTCTTTATAAGGTGGTTGTAAGAATTACTTAGTTGGTACTTCTTAAGCACTTAGATGAGTACCTGGCACTTAGTAGGCATTATGTAAGTATTTCTTACACAGATAAGTGTTATCTCCTCTCTTCCCCCGCCTGTTATTCATTTATTTACTTATTTTTGTAAAGCTCTTATAAACAAATTGTTTCACAGCTATTTTGTCTAAGTTGTATTTAAAGATTTATCAGTGGGAGTGAGTGTCTCATTGCTTTGACATTCACAATTTATGGAAGTACTGAGTTCGAATGTAGTAGGGTGTTTAGAATTTTAGTACAAGTAGGGAGATAGAGTTGGAAAGTTGGCCATAAAATGAGGTTTAAACAAAATTTATTAGGATACATTTCCTCAAATCCAAATTGCTGTAGAGTTGAAGACCATAATCAGTGTTTCCCTTTATGCCTTTTTGAAAGCTTTGTGGTCTTTCCTGTGGCCAGTGCCTGTACTGCTGCTTTAACGCTGAAACAATTTTATCTGGGCTGTAAGAATCTCTTCATAGTGGGGGCCTATGAAATAATGTAATTATTTTTTTCATTTTCTTTTTTCCTTAAAAATTTTAATGTCCGATATATGTGTAGTCTCAACTTTGTGATAGGGATTGCTTTTGAAATGTACACTGTGTTTTACTGTTATACTGTCTTGTAGATTAGAGGCTTTTTTGGTGGGCAGAACAAGTAACTTATACCCTTCCATCAGAGTTCAATTCAGAAGTTAGATAATTAACTATGTGCTTAAAGTAAAAACCAAGAAAATTATTTTTTTTATTTAGAGGACATTTATTTATAATCTGGCTGTTATTCTCATTATTATAGGCCCAAGATAACCAGATTGGATTTTAAGAAGAATAAATTAACTCTGGTGGTTGTAGAAGATGATGATCAGGTAGGAATTATATTGCTTGCTTATTTAGCAGTGGTAACTTACATTTCTGAAAGGGGGAATGTACTTCATTGATTTAAAGAGCAGAAGAACAAAAACCTTGTATGATAAAGACACCTGTGCTAGGCTGTTTATTGCAGCCCAATTTACAGTTGCCAAAATGTGGAAACAACCTACCGTATATACTTGAGTATAAGCCGAGTTTTTTTCTGCACAAAATTTGTGCCGAAAAACCCGAACTCTGCACAAATTTTGTGCCGGAAAAAAACTCGGCTTATACTCGAGTATATACGGTAATCAGAAAAGAGTGTACTAAATAATCCTCAAGATTTGTGTATACTTTTAAAATTTAAAAATAAAAAAAAAAAAGGTTTGTGGTGAGTACAGTGAAGTGTGAGAGGCACTATTTAGCAGAATCTAAGGGAAAAGATTCTTTTTTTTTTTTTTTTTTTGAGACAGAATCTTACTATATCACCCTTGGTAGAGTGCCATGGCATCACAACTCACAGCAACCTCAAACTCTTGGTCTTAAGCAATTTTCTTGCCTCAGCCTCCCAAGTAGCTGGGACTGTAGGAGCCCACCCCAATGCTCAGCTATTTTTTTGTTGTAGTTGTCATTGTTGTTTAGCAGGTTCAGTCCGGGTTCAAAACTTAGTAGTGTATGTGGCCAGTGCACTGACCCAGGAAAAAGATTCTTAAAAGTAGATGAAGCAAGGATAAATTTTGAAAGCATTAAGTTATTAATACTGAGATACTTGTACAGGTTGTGCTATTACACAGGTTGCAGAAAAATCATAGAGACAATAATGAAGTATTTAAAAAAAAATCTCTTGATGACACAGATCATTGTATCCTCAACAAATGAGTTGAAAGTGCTTCATTAGATGCAGATATTGAATCTCCCTTTTTGAAAATAGGTTATTTTACCATTTCCTTTTTAGGTAAGCATATATGTGATTAAATAATAATTCAATATAAATCTAAGAACAGTTTTTGAGAAAGAAAATTTTATGTGATAAGAAAATATGGTTATAATTTAATTGGTGATACCTGTTCCTTTTGGGGTATAAAATAATGCACCTTAAAATTAATGCCATCTGGATCAAATGTAGTATTAGTTTTTGTGTATCTTTTCAAAGGTATTTTGTACAAGGAAATGTGTTCTTCAATTCTTCTTTTACACAGAAGTTAGCATGTTATATTGTACTCTACTTGTTCTCAACGTACCCTCTTTAACTTTGCATTATAGCTTGGAATCTTTTCCATATGACCACATAAAGAAGTCCTTATTATTTAAAAAAAATAAACTGCAACTGCATAGTATTCTAGTATATGGATGTACCCTTATTTATTTAATTTGTTCTCAACTAATTGGCATTTATTCACTATATATATACAGATTTGTACTTTGGCAAGTATACCTATAGCAAGGCGTCCTCAAACCTTTTAAACAGGGGGCCAGTTCACTGTCCCTCAGACTGTTGGAGGGCCAGACTATAGTTTTAAAAAAACCTATGAACAAATTCCTATGCAGGAATTACTTTCTATGCAGGAAGTAAAAAAACAAAACGGGAACAAATACAATCACACTGCCGCATGTGGCCCGCGGGCTGTAGTTTGAGGACCCCTGACCTATAGACTGGTTTCTTGGAGGTGGATTGCTGCTTAAATGGTGATGTGCATTTGTCCTGGATAGACAGAGATCTATCAAGTTATACTGTTATCAGTGCAGTATAACCTGTTCTTCAGAGAGAGTTACCAGACATTTCTATTGAAAAGTGAAAAATGGAATTTTATTGTAGGTTGAGCTTTATTTCTATCATTACAAGTGATACATGTTTTCATGTATCTGTGTCATTTATGTTTTCTCTAAACTGTCTATATCCTTTGTGGGCAAAGGGTTTTTGTGTTATTGGCCTTTTTATAGATTTAGCCTTTTGTGGTAGAAATTGTAAATATTTTGTGTAATTGGTTTTTAATATCTATTTTTTTTTTTGCCATGTACTTTAAAAATTTTATATAGGTGAATTGGCAGTGTTTTATGGTTTCTGGGTTTTGTTCTATAGCTTGGTTTTGTTTCATAGGAAAGTTTCCCTATTTTGAGATTGTTTTTCCATTGTTTTTATCTATATTTAGTTTTCATTGATGAATTTTGTTGAGTTATTTTATTCAGAAAAATGTATCGTTAGTTATACAGCTTGTTGAATTTTCACATACAACCGTATGACCAACACCCAGATTAAGATATAAAATTATAGAATTATAATTATAGAATTATAGAATCTCCCTTATACTAGATACATAGTCCCCAGTTTTTGCCTACATTTTAAACTTGACATAAATGGAATCCAACAAAATGTTCTCTTTATGTTTGGCATCTTTATTTCAACATCATATTTGTGAACTTCAGTTATGTTGTGGTAAGTAGTGGTAGCTGGCTCATTCTTATTGTTATATATTATTCCATTTTGTGGATGGGTCACAATTATTCATTCTCCTGTTGTTGGACATTTGAGTTGTTTTCAATTTTCAGTTGTTAAAAAGAATGCTGTTCTGAACACTAAGGTATGTGTGTTCAGCTTTTATATATACTGCCAAACTGTTTTCCAAAGTGTTTATACATGTTTACACTTCCTCCAACAATGTCTGAGAGTTCCATTGGTTTTTGTGTTTATTTTTTAATTTATTTTTTGCTAATATTTGGTATTCTGTCCTTTGCATTTTAGCCATTCTGGTGTATAATAGAATCATTTCATGGTTTTAATTTGAATTCCCCTGGTAACTACTCTGAGTTAGCACTTATTTATGTGTTTGTCGGCTATTTGGATATCCAGTCTCATAAAGTACCTGTTCAGGTCTTTTCTTCTTTCTATTAGGTCATGGGCCTCTTTTTTATTGAAAAAAATTATTCATATATTCTCGGTATTCTTTGTCAGATAGTAGTGTTGTAAGAATCTCTTCTCCTTGATGCCACTTCCCCCCACTTTTATTTTATTTTATTTTATTTTGTAGAGACAAGAGTTTTACTTTATTGCCCTCGGTAGAGTGCCGTGGTGTCACACAGCTCACAGCAAGCTCCAGCTCCTGGGCTTAGGCGATTCTCTTTCCTCAGCCTCCCAAGTAGCTGGGACTAGAGGCACCCACCACAACGCCTGGCTATTTTTTTGTTTCAGTTGGGCCATAGCTGGGTTTGAACCCATCACCCTTGGTATATGGGGCCAGCGCCCTACTCACTGAGCCACAGGTGCTGCCCCCCACTTTTATTTTTAGTTAACACATGATTGTACATATTTATTACATAGTGATATTTTGTGCATATGTACAATATGTAATGACAAGTCAGGGTAATTATCCATCTTGACTTAATATCTTTGAATAAATGGAAAAGTAATTATAAAACAGACATTTTACTCATGAACTAGATCTAACATTTTTTACATTTCAGATCTTTTTGAAATAAAGTTATATATATGAATAAATAATCCAGCTATAATCTAACACCTTACTTACTCCTTTTATTTCCTTTACCTGGTCACCATTTTTGAGGGTTTTTATTCTCATATGATTTTATACCTAATTTTAAATATAAATACATCATAACAAATGGTAGAATTATTTTAAGAGTGTACATAAATTATATATTTACATCTTATTTTAACTAAACATGTATTCATGTAGCTAATTCAGTCATTTTAACCTATATATGGTGGTCTGTAATATGAATAAATAATAGCACATTCTTTCATTTTTTATTCCTTTATCTCTCTGTACAGTTTTAAATCCGACATTTACTTGACCATTTTTCTATATTTGGACATTTAGGATTTATGTCAATTTTTGCTATTATAAATGAGACTATGAAGAAAATCTTTTGTGTGTAACTTTTGGTGTTTAAAAAATCATTTTCTGGCTTGGTGCCTGTAGCTCAGTAGCTAGGGCACCAGCCACATATACCGGAGCTGGTGGGTTCGAACCCAGCCCGGGCCTGCCAAACAACAATGCCAACTACAACCAAAAAAAAAAAATCATTTTCTCTATATAGGCAGTAGAACTTGGTTACAAGTATAGGTTCTGGGGCCAGACTGGCTAGGTTCATTTCCATTTTCCTCTTTTCGTAGTTTTGTGACCTTGGGCTTCATTTCCTTATCTATGAAAGGAGGCTAATGATAGATCATCTGCCATTTGTAGTAATTCATGTGAAACCCCCAAAGCACCTGTGATTATTAACTATAATAGTTAGACTCCTGGGAGTGTGGTTACTAATACAAAAATGGGAACATTTTTAAGGCTGTTGATATATACTGCCAGATTTTATATAATCCTTTATATTATACAGTTATCCCAACCAATAGCAGATGAAGCCTCATTTTACGTCTCTCTGACAAATGAGATCATTTGTGTAAGTAGAAGGGACACTCTTAGGAATAAATTCGTATTGGCTGAGAAAATGGACAGCTTGATTTCAACTCGGCCTTTTTATGTAGGTATTATAAAGAGTATCTGAGTTTTAGGGAGCAAACAAGATGCTTTATTATTTGCTTCTTAGTATTGCAATGGTTGTATTTGTACCTCAGAAATAAAGACAGGACTGTTTGACCTAATCACCTCTTTTTACATTCTTTTCTTTTTTAGGGCAAAGAACAGGAGCATACATTTGTCTTTAGACTGGATCATCCCAAAGCATGCAAACATTTATGGAAATGTGCTGTGGAACATCATGCCTTCTTCCGCCTTCGAGGCCCTGTCCAAAAGAGTTCTTATCGATCGGGGTTTATTCGACTAGGATCACGATTTAGATATAGGTTAATTTTTAAGTGTTGCTTTCTATATCTTTCATTCTTCCACAAAGGTCAAAATTTTTAGGCTAATTCTCTCATTTTACAGATGTGGGAATTAAGGCATACAGAAATAAAGTGGTTTGCCAAAGTCTACCATTTGTTAAAAGAAAAAAGTGGTATTGTTATTGGTTCTAATTTCTTGAATAGATGAGAAAATATGGTAATTACATAATGGATTTTATATGTCTCTTGACATTTACTATATATTAACTCCTAGTTTTAAATCCATTTAATAAGTGTTTTCCGGATTCTCCAGCCACTGGATAGTATATAGAAAAAGGTATCTTGCACTGATTGGGATATTAACCTGGGTAACATTTGTGGGCCTTTATAACTTTGAACTTTTATTATTATTAGGACTCCTTTTTGTTGGTCATGAGTTAGAAATGTTTTGGTTTACTGAAGATAGATTATTGGTTTTGAGTTTTCAGCATGCCATGGGAATTAGTATGATTGAAAGAAGAATGGGGCAGCGCCTATGGCTCAGTGAGTAGGGCGCTGGCCCCATATACCGAGGGTGGTGGGTTCAAACCAACCCCTGGCCAAACTGCAACAAAAAAATAGCTGGGCGTTGTGGTGGGCACCTGTAGTCCCAGCTACTGGGGAAGCTGAGGCAAGAGAATCGCCTAAGCCCAGGAGTTGGAGGTTGCTGTGAGCTATGATGCCATGGCACACTACCGAGGGTGATAAAGTGAGACTCTGTCTCTAAAAAAAAAAAAAAAAAAGAAAGAAAGAAAGAAGAACCAACAGGATAGTGCCAGTAAGGAGCCAAGTCAATTGTGTAAGAGACCTTCTGGTCTACCTGTATTAAAAGTAATGAGGCATTTTTGAGGCCCGATGCCATGGCTCCCGCCTGTGATCCTAGCACCCTAGGAGGCCAAGATGGGTGGATTGCTTAAGGTCAGAGTTCAAGACCAGCCTGAGCAAGAGGGAGACCCTTTCTCTACTAAAAGTAGAAAAGCTAGCCTGGAGTAGTGGTGCATGCCTATAGTTTGAGCTGTTTTGGAGGCTGAGACAAGCGGATTGCTTGCTTGCACCCAAGAGTTTGAGGTTGCTGTGAGCTAAATGACACCATGGCATTCTACCCAGGGTAACAGAGTGAGACTCTGTCTCAAAACAAAAGAAGAAAAGTAATGGGGCATTTTCTTAACAGAATTTAACTGGAACTCAAGGAAAGGAGGACAGTAGTCTTAATATTTCTGGAAAATTATTCTGGAAAGCTTACTATGATTAGAAAAAGTAATTGAAAATGTTGACTACACATTTTTACACTGAGCAGTATGGATAAGGGGAGAAAAGGGGAGTTCTATAGAAGCATAGATATCCCAAACTTAATGTGTACTTAGGTGTTATGCATTCTTAAGAAAACAATGTTATAATGTATTGCATATTTCACAAAAGCCTAAAGAGTAAAGGAATGAAATGGTAAGGAGAGACATCAGGCTATTGGTAGTTGTTTCTTTAGAGTGATGGTAAAAATGATTCTTTTAAGAAGGACCTCAATGTAGACTCGTATGTATGTGTGTCTGGTTACAGTTGGCCTCAAATTTCTTATTCCTGTTGATATGCCTCATTAATTTTAGTGGGAAAACTGAGTATCAGACCACAAAAACCAATAAAGCAAGAAGATCAACATCCTTTGAAAGAAGGCCCAGCAAAAGATACTCTCGTCGAACTCTACAAATGAAAGGTGAAGTGCAACCCTGTTTCAAAGGACTGTTCTTCCTTGACAAGTAATTATATGCTGGTGTTATTTACTTGAGAGGAAGTTACTTGAATCTCCTTAGACTATTCCAACCAACTAAAGCACTTTTCTGGCAGAATCAATTTCAGAGGAGACACAGAGAAAATTGCCTTTGGTGTTAGTTGAAATTAAATTTTGTTAATCCTATTTCTGATGGTACTTTGAAATTGTGTTTATTCTTTTTCTTTTTTTAGTGAATACCTATAGTTTACAAATAAATTATTTTTTTTTATAATTGAGACAGAGTCTCACTTTGTTGTCCAGTGTAGAATACTATGTTGTCATAGCTCACAGAAACCTCAAACTCTTGGGCTCAAGTGATTCTCTTGCCTTAGCCTCCCAAGTAGCTGGGACTCCAGGTGCCCACCACAATACCCAGCTATGTTGTTGTTGTTGTTTAGCAGGCACTGGCCAGGTTCAAACCCACCAGCCCTGGTGCACGTGGCTGGTGCCCTAACCACTGAGCTACAGTTGCCCCAGTTTACAAATAAATTTTAAGTAAAAATTATTTTCTATTGTATTATAATACTAAGGACACTGTTAAATACAGATTTTAAATTTAATCAACATATCGTGTGTGTGTGTGTGTGTGTGTGTGTGTGTAGATGTTTCCAAATTCATGTTAATTGATGTTTAAGATCAATTATATAAGAAAAAGTATTGTTTACTTTGCTAAATAACACTTGTTTGATTTCAAATCTGAATTTTTGTTAAAATACAAATTGAATTTTAAGTATTTCCAGTGTCAGAGTCATCATCACTAGTTGTCCAACAACTATCTTGATGTTTGGCAATATTGATTTTTTAGAAAACTAATTTCTAATCATAATTTTTGGTGTGGCTACAAATTAAATAATACATAGCTATAAATGAAACCATTTTAATTTGTGAACATTTGAAACCCTAAGTTACCTCATGTTTTTCACTAAGGATGATGGAAAATCAGGCAGCTCACTCTGGAGGCTTATGGATGGTTTTGTTTTAAAGGAAGAGATATATGTGTATTTCATTGCTGAATTTGAAAAAATTGCCATTATTGTTTTTAATAGTGTAAATCTCAGAACACTTCTGTGAAATAAAGCTTTTAAATCTATGGTTGGGAAACATGGCTTATGATACAGTTAGCTAAGGTTTTACTTTGATGACTAGTGAAGCAAATTATCATGTAAGGCGAGCCTAATAATGTATTATCTTTTCTTTTGTTAGCAAATACATGTACAGCAAAACCTGAAGAACTTGGGTGAGTAAAGTCTTGGAACTTAGGAATTTATTAGTATGTAGAATGTTATTATAATACATGGAATGTTTCAGAATTTGTGTAGTTGCTATCATTAGTTAAATATCAACTGAACACCTACCGAAGTGTCAAATTGTCCATAGGCATTGGGGATATATCAGGGTACAAATAAACATATAGTATCAGATAAAATTAACATAAACAAAAAAATAAAACATTTTAAAGAAACAATACGGGGGGGTGGATGTGTTCTTCATAATGAGAATGACATACATTTGTTATTGATAAGTGACTGATGGTATAAAGATGAATAAATTATGGTCATTAGAAGCAAGAAGTTCAAAGAACAAGGGTTGATGCAAATAAACAATTTTTGTTTTGAGACAGAGTCTCATTATGTTGCCCTTGGTAGAGTGCTGTGCTGTCACAGCTCACAGCAACCTCAAACTCCTGGGCTCAAGCGATTCTCTTGCCTCAGCCTCTCAAGTAGCCAGGACTACAGGCGCCCAACATAATACCAGTTATTTTTTGTTGTAGTTGTCATTGTTATTTAGCAGGCTTGTGCTAGGTTCAAACCCACCAGCCCTGGTGCATGTGGCTGGTGTCCTAACCACTGGGCTATGAGCGCCGAGTCAAAAAAACAATTTTATTCCTGTAATAAATCCCACTTGGTTATGTTATATAATCCTTTATTTTATATGTTGCTAGATTTGGTTTGCCTAGCTTTTTTGTGGATTTGTATATCTATTGTTCAGAGATACTGATCTATAGTTTTTTTTTTGTTGTTGTTGTTGTTAATTTCAGGTTGATGTGAGGGTACAAACAATCATATCACAATATTTGAATTTGTTAGGTAGAGTCTGTCTTGTAGTTGTGTCGCGCACCCCAAAAGTGTTCTGTACACCCCTACATTATGCCCATTAAGTGGGAGCACCACAATCCCCCCTTCTCTGTTCCTTCCCTCATTAGTCTTTTCTTACAATGTCTTCATCTGGATGATACTGGCTTCAGAGAATGAGTTGGTAAATGTTCCTTCCTGTTTTGTTTTGGGGAGTGCATAGTAGAATTTACCATGAAAGTCATATGGCCTGGATTTTCTCTTTGTGTAAACTTTAAAAATTCTTTTTTGTTTTGTTTTGTTTTGTTTTTTTGAGACAGTGTCTTACTCTGTTGCCCTGGGTAGAGTGCTGTGGCATTATAGTTCACAGCAACCTCAAACTCTTGGGCCTGAGCAGTCCTCTTGCCTCTGCCTCCAAGTAGCTGGGACTCTAAGCTTGTATGCCATTACACCTACCTAGTTTTTCTATTTTTAGTAGAGATGGAGTCTTGCTCTTGCTCAGGCTGGTATTTAACTCCTGAGCTCCAGTCATCTACCCATCTCATCCTCCCAAAGTGCTAGGACTATAGGCATGAGCCACCGTTCTTAAAATTAAAAATTCTTAATTCCATTTCTTGTTAGAGATCTATTCAAATTTTCTTCTTCCTAGTTGAGTCATTTTAGGAATTTATGTTTTTCTAGAGTTTGTCTGTTTCATGTGAGTTACCTAATTTGTTGGCATACATAGTTCCTACTACTCCCTTTTCTTTTCTGTTTATGTAAAGTCAGTGGTGATGTCCTCTCATTCCTTCCTTTGTTTTTTTAGGAGTTTGAATTTACTAGCCTTTTGGGCTTTTTTCTTGGTTGGTATCGCCAAAAGTATATCAATTTTGTTTCAAATAGAACCATCTTTTGGTTTTCAACAGTTTTTCTATTTTTCTGTGTCAGTAATTTTTGCCTGAATCTGTATTATTTTCTTCTACTTGATTTATGTTTAATTTGCTCTTTTCTTAGCAGCTTACGTGAAAGAATGGATTGAGATCTTCATTCTTTTTTTAATAATATTTACAGCTATAAATTTTCTCTCAAGCACTGCTTTAATTACATTCAATAATTGTAATAACAGTTTTTACTTCCTCATGCCAAATTATTTTTTAATTTCACTTATGATTTTGTCTTTGACCTCTTATTTACTTAAGGATGCATTGTTAAATTTCTACATATTTATAAATATCTTAAATATTCTTTTCTTTTGTTTTTTTTAATTCTGTTCCATGGTGGTAAAAGAATCATACTTGTATGATTTCAGTCCCTCAAAATTTGGGGCTTGTTTTATCGTATTGCCATATGAGTCATTGAAAATGGTCCATGTGTATTTAATAAAATGCATTCTGTTTTTGAGTGGAATGTTCTGCAGATGTCTGTTAAGTCTAATTAGTTTATACTGTTGTTCATATCTTCTACTGTTTATTTTTTGCTTAGTTTTATCCATTACTGAGAGTTGGGGTATTGAAAGTTAGAACTACTGTTATTTATATATGTCTTCATTGCTCTTAATTTTTGTTTTATACATGTTGGGGATTGTTTGTTGTTAGGGACATATGTTTATAATTACTATATTATCATGATGGACTGTTCCTTTTACTATAAAATATTTCTCTTTAGTAATCTTTTGGTTTATTTTAAAGTCTATTTTGTCTGATACAAGAATTGTCAATCCAGTTTTTTTACGGTTGCTTTTCCATGGGATAATTTTGTCATTAAATTTGGTAAGCTTTTGCCTGTTTTGTCTTCAGATGTTCTTTATGTTCTCTTTCTCTCCTTCTGGAACTTCCATTAAATATAAGTTGCTGCACTTGACAGTGTCCTGCAGTTCTATGAGTCTATTCATTTTTCTTCTTCTTTTTTAATTCCTCATAGTAAATAAACATGACTTATCTTCTAGTTTACTGGTTCTTTTGCCTGCTCAAATTTGCCATGGAATGAATACTGTTTCTCCCTGTGAATTTTTCATTTTAGTTATTATACTTTTCAACTCCAGAATTTTTCTTTGGTTCTTTTTGACAATAATTTCTGGATAATGATAATCTCTATTTGGTGAGGCACTGTTCTCATTCTTTTGTTTCTTTAGATGTGGTTTTCTTAGTTGTTGAACATATTTAATATAGCTGATTTAAAGTGTCGATAGGTGGGAGAGTATTTGCCCCATCTTCTGGGTTGCACCCACTAAAAATAGAACCACCACCACCCTGAACTTGGTATAGGAGGAAAAAATGTGGCTTAAATGTCACAGACTTAGTTCTTAATGAGATTTTGTAGATATTCTTCAATATATATTTATTCCCCCCCCTTTTTTTTTTTTTTTGAGATACAGTCTCTCTTTGTCACCCTTAGTAGAGTACCATGGCGCTACAGCTCACAGCAACCTCAAACTCTTGGGCTCAAGCGAGTCTCTTGCCTCAGCCTTCTAAGTAGCTGAGACTATAGGTCCCTAGTACCCACCAAAGTACTGGCTCTTTATTTATTTATTTTTTTAAGAGACAGGGTCTTGGTCTTGCTCAGGCTGTTCTCAAACTAGTGAGCTCAGGCAATCCGCCCACCTCGGCCTCCCACAGTGCTAGGATTATAGGGCTTTAATGATTTTTAAAAACAATTTTTATCAGTTAAATGCTTGTTTTCACTGGGAAGAGTATCTGCTTTTGTCTTTGAACCACCATGCCGAAAGTCTTGCTTCTAATGACTCCATTAGCTTTAATAGTTTACAATGTTTATTCTCATATAATGTTATCAATTGGTATTAGAGTCCCCTGAAATGCTTCTTAAGGCATCAAATTCAGACAGTACCCACAAATCTAGTTTCTTTTTGAGTTAGACTTTATTCTTTTTTTTCTTTTTTTTCTTTTTTCTTCTTTGAGACACTCTCACTTTGTTGCCCTTGGTAGAGTGCTGTGGCATCACAGTTCACAGGAACCTCAAACTCTTAGCTTTAAGTGATTCTCTTGCCTCAGCCTGCCAAAGACCTGGGACTACAGGTGCCTGCCACAACAATGGGCTGTTTTTAGAGATGTGGTCTTGCTCTGGCTCAGGCTGGTCTCAACTCGTGAGCTCAGGGAGCCTCCCAGAGTGCTAGAATTATAGGCGTGAGCCACTGTGCCTGGCCCTAGACTTTATTCTTATATGACAGATACATGACTGGACTGTTTTTAAAGTAATTTGGTTGTTTTGGGGGACTGAATATGGTCAACCGCCCCACAAAATGCCATGTTAAGGTGTTGTGGGTTTATTTTTCTTCCACTTAGAAAGCTGGAAAGCGTGTTGTGATTAGTGAGTCACTGTAAGAGCACTTTGCTTTATGAAGGACTCCTCTCAAGTTTCTTTAGCTGTCTGTAGTCTGTTAGAAAGAAAGAAATCAATAGAACAAGGAGAAAGTTAGGATTTTCCTCTATCATAAAATTTTAATTAGGTAAAAACCAAAATTTTGTACCTTTTCTGTGCTGTACACTTTTGTTTTCCTTGTATTTATTTATGATCTATGGTTTTAAGAAAAATGGTGAAGACATTTTAGAGGTTTTTAGTTTTTAAAACTATTTTGTTTATTTAATGTCTTGCTATCTTGAAAGGGAGGCTGATACAGCATATTAAAGTATTAAGTAAGGAGTGAATACCTAGTGAAGTTAGCAGAAATATAAACAAACTGTTCAAGCAGCAATGATATTTGTATATTATACATCATTGTAGATGATAGAAAATAAAGTAGAAGTAAAATAAAGTATTAGAAATAAAGACTTTTATTTGCAAAATCTAAGGTCCTCCTTTAAGATATTCTAAAACATACATTTCTGATTTAGGAAGTATGAATATGTATATAGTCTCTTTCCTAGAATTAATTTAACTTTAATGGTGATTCTTAATTAGTGATGCTTTTGGTGCAGGAAGACACAACAGAAATGGGATACTTAATTAATGATACTTTTTTTGTTGTTAAAGAATAGGCTTTTAAAAAGGAACTGTATAGGGGGACCCAACTTTCCTAAAGATTATAGAGCACCACTCATTACAGTTCTTGAGAGAACCCAAGCTTGGACTGGCTTGTTTTATGTCCCTTCACTTTGGCCCTTTCAGTTCTTTTTGCATGAACAGTTTTGCTTCAGTGAACCATGGAAAACAGTACTGTTTGAAAAGGCACAACTATTTGACCTAAAAATCTTCTTGACCTTGTATCCTGCAGTTTTGTAAAATGCCTATTTGAATAACAGATTTTTAAATTGGCTGAAGGCAGTCAATTTCCTTGTATTATTTTAACGACTCCCTTGTGAGTCTTGACTAATATTAAGGATCTGAATAAGTGACATTTTAAAGGTAGTTGACATTTCAATTAATAGTACTTTTTATACAAGCTTAGCCAGCAGTTTTGAACACAGAAGAGAGGAAAAGAAGAAATGGTGGAGGAAATCAAATGAGTCTAAGGGGTAAAAGAGCGAAAGGGATAATTTACTGCATATGGTTCTTTAAAGGGGATAGTTTGGACTAGATCAGTAATGAGAAGTAATTAAGTATTCCTTTCATATTTGTGAAAAAGAATACAATTATCAGAAAATAATGTTTTCTCTTTCAAGTTATTTGGAAGCAAGCTGTGATTTAATTAATGTCACTTGCTCTAACCACTTTTTTTCATGTAACTCTTAGTCATGTTTTCACTTACCACCTACTGAAGTTATCCCAATTAAAGGAAGGAAAAGCTTTGGAGAATAACCAAGAGACCACAGACTAGTGTGTCTAACTTCTGTATCAAGCAGGCAGGATGCAATTTCATTAAGTTTTAAGATCATTGGTTATTTAAACATGTGTAATTTATCCTGAGAAGATAAATGTAGTTATTAAAAATAAATTGTGCCTGATAGTTTCTTTATAGTTGCCTTGGCAATGGATTTACTACATTTATGGATTTACGTATGTTGAATCCCTGGGATAAAACCCACTTGATCATGATGTGTAATTTTGTTAATGTGTAACTGCATTCTGCATGCTAGGATCTTATTGAATATTTTTGCATCAGTATTCATTAATGTAGTTTTCTTTTTTTGTTGGGTCCTTTCCTCATTTTTTGAATCAGGGTGATATTTGCTTCGTAGAATGTGTTAGGGAAGATTCCTTCCTTCCTTTTCTATTTTGGAATAGGTTATGCAGTATAGGTACTAGTTCCTCAAGGTTTGGTAGAATTCTGGTGTGAAACCCTCTAGACCAGAGCTTTTCTTTTTTGGGAGTTAAGTTCTTTTTTAATTGGTTGTTCTTCGTCACCAGGTAGCTTTTGTTCTGCTCTCAATCACCCTCCCTTCCTCCCCTGAAGGCTTCTGGAAGCTGTATTCAGGGTTGGTGTTTGAGAAGCTTTGCCTACATCCTTTTTCTAGAATGACATATTGGAATGAATATTATAACATAATATTCTTGAGTATTGCTTTGAATTAGTTTGTGCCAACCTGACATTGGCAGTGACTTGCTAATTTTAAATCTTCTTGCCGTACCTGAAGTAATCTGTCTTTATTCTTGAATATTAGTGGCTAACAGTAAGGAATTGAGTATATTTAATTTTCTATCTATTTTCTTAATTAAATTCTTTCTTAATTTCTTATCCAGTTTTCTATCATTAAATCCATAATGCTATCATTTAAATCCATTAAATTCTTTTAAGAAATTTTTTAAAATGTTTTTTTTGTTGTTGTTGTTGTTTGTTTGTTTAGGTCAGTTGTACCCATTGGTACAGCCAAAATTAAAAATCTAGGCTGGGCACCTGTAGCTCAGTGAGTAGGGCACCGGCCACATACACCAAGGCTGGCAGGTTTAAGCCCAGCCTGGTCCTGCTAAACAACAGTGACAACTACAACAAAAGAACAGCTAGGCATTGTGGCAGGTGCCTGTAGTCCCAGCTATTTGGGAGGCTGAAGCAAGAGAATCGCTTAAGCCCAAGAGTTTGAGGTTGCTATGAGCTGTGATGCTATGGCACTCTATCAAGGGCGACATAGACTGTCCTCCCTCCCCCCCAAAACCCTAAAAATCAAGCATAAGTTGTTTGAAGATACACACAGAATTTTTTAACTTTCTAAGGCCTTTTGAGTTTATAAAATGCTAAACTGTTAATACTGAAAATCTTGAGAAGATAGGAATATATAAAAGAAGTGACGGATTAGATGTGTATGTGGATATTTGTTCTGCTGTCTTTGTGTAGCCATCTTTGACAGATATTGTCCAATGAATAAACAAGATTGGTAGTGAAGTATTCCTCTAAAGTACAAGGAAAATACATGTATATGGAAACTTGTATGAGCAGACTATAGTAAAGCAAATGTTTGCCTATTAAGAGCAAATGTATTCTGGGCATCTGACATTAAGGTACCAAAAGTAGATCAATTTTTTTGAAATGAAATATTCATGTTTTTAGAATAAATCCGCTTTCATTGTGTATAAATAATCTTACAAAGTGAAGCCCTAGAATTTCATAAAGAGTTTAACACATTTTTTCCACATTACAGTATTCACAATAATGTCTCAATCCAGAATAATGGCTGTCAACAGGTAAGACAGTATTAAGCTTTTAAAACACTAGCAAATTATCTTACTAGTAGTAATATTTCTTTTGCACTCAATGGTAGTATCATTAATTGAATTTTCATAATGGTGTAATCATATACAAGTTTTGTGCGTTTTCTTTCCCTTAACCCTTAAGTATTCAATGATAACGATAACTGTTATTTTATTATCTAAAATGTTGTGAGTGCAACAGGTGCTCTCGAGAATATTTTCTGTTCCTATAAATCCAGGAAAATGAATAAATATTAATATTCCATTAAATTATTATCTATTAGGTAGTGTATAAATTATTATCTATAAGGCAGTGTATAAAATTGAAACATCTGTATTTACTATGTAGACAGTATTTCATTTTAGTAGTCTTTATTGGTGAAGAGATCTTTTATTTAAGCAACATAGATGATTTTTATAATTTTTGTTCAAAGGCTTGGGGTGTGCGATCTACTCTGCCTGTGATTCCTTCTGGTGTAGCTTCTGGTCCTGTGCTGGTGGAAATAGAGAATCTTCCACGGAATTCTGGAACAGACCAGCATGACAGGAAATGGTTTGTTAATTCTTTAAACCCAAATAAAATAATGCTTGCTTAATTGGATCCTAAATTCTAAGCCATAATCTTAGAGTTCTTAAATATGATTGAAAGCAAATTATTCATATTTGTGAGCTGAACAGAAGCATATTATTGAACAGTCATATTGGGATGGGGAAAACAAGGGATGTGGATAAAAAAGGGAGTGTGTTTATCTAAATGGAGAATATTAAACAGTTGTTCTTATTTTGATAACATGCTTTGGGAGTGATGAGTGGTTCTTGTTGACAAAGACTTCCTTGCTTGTTAATAAAAACCTTTTCCCAGATCCAAGAAGAAAATATATCCATTCATGTTATTCCATACAACATGAGGTTACGCCTTTGGATATGTTTTCTTCATTAAAGACTGAAGATAAAGCCAAAAGGGAAATATAATAAAAGTCTAATAAAACAAAGCATGAATTATTCCATATTTTGGAGATGAGGAGATAGTCTGATGATGGGAAAGATTTCATTTATTTAGACTTTCAGGATTTTTTTCTCAATAGTAATACACAAATATGGATACTTTGTGGCTTATTGGGATTAATCAGTTGGGTTCATCCTTTCCCAAATAAACTTATGTGGCTTGGGGGTCGGGGTCTCCTTGGGGATTATTTGATTTGATCATGCTGTATGTGTCATATGTTCAAGTTTTGTATCTATTTATGAAATGAACTTTGATAATTCATAGGATTTTTCTCTTTTTCTCTTGCTCTTAGTTTGTTTAGTACCTGAAATCTAATGAGTTTCTGTGGTGATCTCAAGGTTTTGGTCAGCTTTCTGTGCAAGCAGTTCTTCCTTCATGGTGGTGGGTCAGCGGTGGTTGGTGATTATTTTTAGTCTTTCCTATGTAATTTTTTTCACTGTTATTTTGACTTAACTAACTGCAAGGTGCTTTGCTCTCAATGGTGGGCATATTTTTCTTCAGTTCCAAATAACTTGCAATTGGTTTATAAGATGGAGGGAGTTTTCCCATTTTCTCTTTATTTTCTTTTATGTGGGCATGTGGTGTGGTACTTTGTGTGTGTGCATGTGTACATATGAGCACACAAAAGTATAAAGAGTGAAGCTTCTATGTGTCAAATTTTAATCTTAATTTAAGTCACTAAAGATGTTTCTTCAATTTCTTACTGAAACACAGCTCCAGCAGCTATAATATATTTCTCATTTATGTTACCTACAATCCTAGTGGCAAGGAAAATGTACTGAGACTTCAACGATAAACCTTTTATATTAATATTAACAGGGAATGAGAATCTGATTAGTTTGCATCCTGTATCATGCCTAAATCTTTATTGAGTCTTTCCATTTTAATAGGTGCATATTTCAATCTGTTTAATTTGTTAGTCACTACTTAGTTTCTTTGCATCTTTTAGAAAGAGAGTATTGAATTTATTGAATTTTAAGAAAAGTGAAAAATCTGGAGCTGTGTTCTTCCTTCATGTGGCTGTGCTGAGACCTCTTTTGCTGAAATGAAGGAAAGCAGTGATCCTTAACACTTAATGAGCCTAGCGTGTGTCAACAAGGGCATGGAACTGAATCTAGAGCTGACATGTCTTAAAGCTAATGGATTCTTCTTAAAGTGTGTTCTTTATTTATTCTTTATTTCTGCATGCTTTGATTCTTCTTAACACTTTTAAAAGAATATAAAACAGTCCTCCTTTAGAAAGTGATAAGTTGTTAAGATTTTGGAAATGCTCCCTATGTTTGAACAAATGGGAGAAAAGTGGAACATTTATGTTATTGGTATCTTCTAAGCAATTTAATGTAAACTTAATTGCTGTTCAAGTCTTCAGCTTTTTCTTGCTGGAATCTGTTAAATGGTATCATTATTTGGGTGGATGATTTTTGGTAACTTAGAATTATCAATTATTTAAGGTATCATCTTTTGAGAAATAATTCATGTATTTTTAAATCCATAAACCAATTACAAACAACCACAAAACAAAACCCCAAAGTATTTAGAGAATCTTGCATCTATAGGGGAGAAACATTATTATTATTGTTTTTTTTATTTATTTTTTGAGATAGCATCTCACTCTGTTGCTTGGACTACTAGAATGCAGAGATACTGTCATAATTCACCGCTACTTCAAATACCTGGGCTCTAGCACATCCTCCTGCCTTAGCCTCATAAGCAGATGGGACTACAGGCACAGTGCCACCACCTGGCTAACTTTTCTAAATTTTTTTTTGTAGAGACATGGTTTCCCTCTTGCTCAGACTGATCTCAAATTCCTGGCCTCAAGCAGTCCTTCCACCTCAGCTTCCAGAGTGCTAGTATTTAAGTGTCAGCCACTCTGAGTGGCCAAGACCCTTGAGTTTTAGAGTCCCTAAATTGAGGGTTGTGAATTTTGTGGGTCAGGTCTGATGAATTAGTATTATTTTAATTGAGGGAAAGAAGATAATTTTATTATATATTTTTTAAAAAGTCTTCCAAGTTGTGTAAAATTCCTTTTAGTTACTTTTCAGTTTTCCTTATGAATAAAGGCAAAGAGTAGTGTTTTGGTTGAGTTTAGAAAGGTAACACTAATTTTAAAAACTTTTTTTTGTTTTTTTTAAGAGATAGGATATTGCTTTGTCTCCCAGGCTAGAGTGCTGAAGTGTGATCATAGCTCACTATGAACGCCTGGCTTCAGTAGATCTCTCCTGCCCTGGCCTCCCAGAGTGCTGGGATTATTGGTGTGACCTACCATGTCTGGCCTAAAAATCTATTTTTAGACATCTTTTATATTTGGGGTGATTTTTTTCCTCTTGTGGTCATTGAAAATATGTGCTGCCCTGTCATGTCCCAAAACTTTGATTTGCTGAACCTTTGCAAATGTTTTCTTTCTACTGGAGGACTCTGATCATTTCTAGCCTGGAACTGCATGTATGTATATTTCACTCTACAGTTCTGTAGGCCTTTAATGTAGCACTGGGATGAAAGGTGTTTTATATCCTTACTATTCTATTTCTCGGAGTGGACTTATAATCTCATCACATTATCTGTACCTGTTGAACTTCATTTTGAGGTCCTGTGAACTTTGATTATAGAAGAACATTGATGTAAAATTATATAGCCTCGGCTCGGCACTTGTAGCTCAAGCGGCTCAGGCGCCAGCCACATACACCAGAGCTGGCAGGTTTGAATTCAGCCCAGGCCTGCCAAACAACAAAGACAACTACAACCAAAAAAATAGCCTAGCATTGTGGTGGGCACCTGTAGTCCCAGCTACTTGGGAGGCCGAGGCAAGAGAATCGCTTAAGCCCAGGAGTTGGAGGTTGTTGTGAGCTGTGACGCCTCCGCACTCTACCCAGGGCAACAGCTTGAGGCTCTGTCTCAAAAAAAAAAAAAAAAAAGAAAAAGTACATGGCCTCTGAAGGTAGTTCTTTTAAAAATTATTTTTCTGAATCTTGTTTCCTGGCTTTTAGTTTTGTGAAATCACTTGATTTGAGGACTAATTTTCATAGTTTCCCTCTTCTATATATTCATTTGTCCTTATGTAGGATTCTTTTTTCAAATATTTGAATTCAATATGCTATGAAAATTTTTTTTTCCTCATCAGAATATGAAACAATATTTTGTTCTTTGATTTTAACAGCAACATCAGGGACAGATAGAATGGAGAGTCTTTCTTGCTGTGAATTTTTTTCTTTAATTCACTAAACTAATTCTGATTACTTACATGTATTTCTGTATTCACATTTTCCTTACATGTAAGTTTGTATATCGCACCTGCCTGTGTTACTCTTGAATGTTTCATTGCATGGAGTAGATGTTGGTAACTACTCATAGTAGCAGTGCATGTAGTCACATTCCCTTTCTATTACTTCTTACTCATCTATTTTCTCCTATTCCTGTTGACTAACTGTGCTCCCTCCCACTCCCCAACCATCCAGGCTTTCTGCTGCCAGTGACCGCTGTCAACATGGTGGAAACCAGTGGAACACAAGGGCCTTGCCCCCACCCCAGTCTGCACATAGAAACTACACTGACTTTGTCCATGAGCACAATGTGAAGAATGCAGGAATCCATCATGATGTTCATTTTCCTGGCCATGCAGCCATGACTGAGATATGAGTGTTAAGCCTCTTGGGAATTGGGTCCTTTTGTCTTTGCAAGTTGATGATATACATTTTCTGGTGTTTATAGAGGACCAGTCACATTAGGAGTATTTGGGAGAGTTTATACTGAGCCATTAGTTGTTTAGTGTTTGTAATTCTTTAATGAAAGGGAAAAGTATCTAAAGAAGGTACATGCTTCAAACTACAAATGTTTTTGTGCTGAAGAGAGAATATATACCATTGTGATTATGGAAAGATTTCTTTTTCATGATAGCATGTTAATAGATCACTCGGAATGTATCATAGGAGAAGGTTTGTGTTTCTGAACAGGCTGCCCCTTATTACCATATGTCATCCAAATTGAGGTTAAAAGAATCAGACACCCTAAAAGCACATCCAAAAGGAAGCATATCCAGGCATGATGTATTAGCCTTTTGTGATGCTTTCATAAAACTTGTTCTTGCACACTATTTTAATACTTCTAAAGTGGCTCATGCCTTAATTTCAGTTAAATGCCTAAGATATATATATTTTTTCTTTTTAAAGAAACTGGGTTTTGCTCTGTTATCCAGGCTTGACTACCACTCCTAGGCTCAAATGATCTTCCCACCTCAACCTCCTGAAGCTTGGTCTATAGGTGCATGCTGCAACACCTGACTCTATGTGCCTAATACTTTAATTAATATAATTTTTAATTACAATTTTTAATGTGCACAAATATTTTAAGTTACTGAAAGGTCTAGAAATCACATTAGTAATGTGATTCATGTAGAAAGAGAAATCTGAATGATTACTATTGAATAGTTTACTGGTTAACCAATGGTTAACTAAATGGTTATTTACTACTGAATCGTTCTGTAAAATGGAAAATGTATTTACCTATGTCTTTGCACTTTATTGTTTTTTCTGTTTCATCTCATACACCTGACAAATCACCCAGGTTTGCAGTAGTCTCATAATCTGGCCTTGTACAATCTTTAAAATAAAATTCTGAAGTCAAAACCGTATTGCTTTTATATGGATATATATTTTTGCTCCTTTTTGAACTTCAGAATGTAATTGTTTAAGCTCTTTGGTTTAATTCATAGAGGCATAATAATGGAAAAAAATATATATTTGTGATGGGATTTAAGGGAAACAAACATTTCTTCTGTCTTCTATAAGAAGTTTTTCAGATTTTAGAAAAATTTCCAAACTCTTACACTGTATATGTAGAAATTTGAGTATATTTTCTATTAGAATTTGTAATGCTTCAAGATAATGAAGGTTCATTGTAAACAACCTAACTCATTTAACCCATCCTCTTCACCTAAAGATTGGTTTTTATCCCTTAATTCTTCTCTGCTAGACAAAGTAAAAGTTTCAGAGGGCTTTTATACTGGACTTTTGTTCATAAATATTAAATTTGAATTATATTAAGATATAAGTAAGCAGAACTAAATATTACTATTTAGAAAATGAGATCCACAGGCAGGCTTCATTCTTCTGAGTTCATCATAATAATATATAAAGGATGGATGCTCAAAATATTTAGCACACCCTCTAAATATGAACAAGTCTGTCCTAACCCACATTCCCATCTCTATAAGGCCATCATCATGTAGCATGCTTAAAAATGTCAACTGATGTATGGTCCTTACAGTTGTCTTAGACTTTACATAGTTCAAATTATAATTGTTAAGTATTGTCCTTGGAGACTTTTTTCTTAAAAGAAAGGAATTTGGATCATAACATTTTAAACCTAAGATCTCTGATTTGTGCCACTCCAGGAAAGATTTCATGGGTATGTATGTCGTTGAAGAACTTACTATTTCTATAATGGACACCAAAGAGGCGTAATGAATAACAAGCTTTAGGACTTTTAGACTTAAGTCTTTTAAAGTTTGACTGTTTGTACTTTAAAATTATTCTTAATCTGAAGGTCAGACAGTGATTCTGTATATTTTAGCAGAATCTTAACTTTAGAAGTATGGAAGGATTGTGATTGAAGAGTAAGATCTTAAAGTTTATAGTGAAAGTGGCCAATTCTATACTTACAATTTGAGTTAATCCTATTACATTTAGATGTATAGATTCATATCATGTTTTTTTTCCTTTGATAACCTTGTTATAAAATAATTCATTTGCAAATTCCTAATGAGAAAAGCTAGGTTTGAGAGGTGGTGGCCAAAGTAGAGGGGTTAGGCTGAATGGTAGTAGAATCAAACCTGTCTATTTTATATAAGTCCTCATATAAGCTTTGGAGTTTATATCAAATTTTGTGAACATTTATTCTTTCTACTGATATTTGCTAGATGGATATATACCGTATATACTCGAGTGTAAGCCGAGTTTTTTCGGCACAATTTTGTGCCGGAAAAAACTCGGCTTACACTCGAGTATATACGGTATGTTGTTTCCAAAGCTATAAGGAATTCATAAATAGCTCAACTTGAAATAGTCACCAACCTACTTATGCCCTGTATTTTGTTATGGATAAAGGGTCAGTGATAACAAATCCTAGGTTAGGGAAATACTCTCCAGAAGCAGCTTACTGAGTCACCATCCTTTTGATCATAGGCGGTCATCAGCACAGAACTTCAGGATTACGTCATTTCAGCCTACAGTGCTTTGGCTGATTATATTTGACATAATTAATTTTAACATCTTGAATTAGGTTGATTATATTTTAACTGTGTTTTTATCAAGGAAAGTTACAGAAACATAGCAATGCTAGTGAACTTCATATGTGCATACATGAAATTTAAATAAGCTCTTAAGATCATTCTCTTTTTATGGTAAAACCATTTCAAATGTATTACCTTTCTCTGAGTAAGACCTAACCTCCTTTTTTACCTTGACAGCATAATCATAGATAACTGTATATATATAAAAATATGTCTATATTTTGAAAAGCATATAGCGTACAAACATTCTAATATTGTAGTATCAGTATAATTCAAATCATCTTTTCTTGGGAGAGAAGTTTATTTAAAGTCTTAACCAAAAAATGCTATTTATAACATTTGAATGAATGTTATGGAGAAAGGGACTCTTGTTTGTAAATATAATTCAATTTGAATTATATTAAAATATAAGTAAGCAGAACTAAATATTACTATTTAAAAAACGAAATCCGCAGGCAGGCTTCAGTCTTCTGAGTTCATCATAATAACATATAAAGAAATGGATGCTCAAAATATTTAGCACACTCTCTAAATATGAACAAGTCTGTCTGTCTGTCTGTCTGTCTGTCTTAAACAGCCCACCTTCCTACCTCTCTAAGTCCATCATCATATACCATGATATGAACTGGGGGCTTTTTTTTTTTTTTTTTTTTTTTTTGAGACAGAGGTAGAGTGCCGTGGCATCCCTGAAAAAGTTTTGATAGGATTGTTCCACATTACTGCAGCGTGCTCTGATGGTGGGAGCAGTAGTTTGTTTGAGCCAAGGTACTTTAACTATTACTTTGGTTTTGGGCAAACTCTTCTGTTCTAGACCACAGTTCATTGTTTGAAAGGCTGTTATATTGTGTATTAGGCTTTGAATATTGGGTTTGAAAATAATACCAAGACTATATTGGTTTATTTTTTTATCTTTGGAATTAGCCCTTGTCAAATTTATCTGCAGAAAATTAAATCATCTTGTGCCTTTAACAGTCACTTTCCCATCACATACTTCCTTCCTATATTGTAATACAAATTGTACCACATCATCAATTATATCTTCCAAAATTATTGTAAATGCTTGCATGTGAGAAGATTTGCATAAGGACTAGAATTTGAAGATACAGACAGTTCCCCAGGTATGAACAAGACAGGTCTCTAGGTTTGTTCTTAAGTCTATTTTATATGTAAGTTGGAATAGGTTCATTTACCTATTACCTGTAATAGCCTTTGTAATTAAGTCAGATGTTTATAACCCGGGGACTGCCTGTACTTTTCCAGTGGGGAAACAACTCTATCCTTCCCTTTCCCCACTGTGGGGGGTCCCCCATGTATAAAATGTAGTTTATTGGATCCTTTCTGGATCTGAAATTATGAATCTTATTAATTTAGGTATAGTATTCTTCCTCAGCTTCCTCTGTTGGAGAACATAAACATTTCTCCTCCTCAGTTAATGTAAATGTTTACTTTAGACACATATGAAGTTACTGTGAGAATTGAATCATGTTCAGTTTACATTAACCTGGGTGGTATAGAAATTAGGATATGAAATGTCACTTTTGGTATAAAATGCCTTAAAGAGCTTCAGTTCTTTCTTCAGTTCTTATACCATCACTTATGTGGTGATATCCTATAGCTGCTTCGAGCTCTTTGGGCTTGTGGGGAGAGACATGTATGTATTAGCTTTGTAAAAGAGTTAGAGAAGAGGAGAAATTATTAAAAGAAATCGATGAAAGGAAAAAAGTTTTCTGTGGCCTTTTGGATACATTCTATTTTTATAGTGAAGTAGAAAAACAAGTATTCCTTTTTTTCCTGAAAGAATTGAATTGTTCTTGTATTCTTTTTTTATTATTAGATAATGACCTAAGCGTCTGTATTCTTAACAAGCTGTGGCCTCAGTTCCAGGTGGTGGTGCTTGAGTGACCATTTTACATTTTGCTCCTGACAGCTGGCCTTCATTGTGTTTTTGTTGGCATAAAGAAGAGGGATCTGACTCACAGAACAACATTCTGCAAGGATTGTGGCTGAAGACTCCCTTAGTGGTGTAATAAACCTGTGCCTCTTCCTCTGAAGAACAGGTTCACCAGCTGTAGTGTTTTTTTGTTTGTTTGTTTTTGTGGGGGTTTTTTGGTGAACAGATGTGTCGTTTGTTTTGTTTTTAACTAATTTTAATAGAGAAGAATTGAGATGCAGTGTATGGTTAGGATTTGTGAGAAATTGAACGTAGCTTAATAAAGCTTTTATCCATAGACATAATAAAACATTTTAAATTATTAGGTATAGTGTAAAAGAAAAATGAAAAATAAGAGATGATAATAGGAAGGCAATTGCTGGCTTTATTTGTCTTGCAGAATTAGAGGACTTTACTCAGAGAAATTGTGGACTTGTATACCATTAGAAAATATACCATTACACAGAAGAGCTATGTTTGTAGCTCAGCCATTAGCTTCAGAAATTATTTAATTATAAGCTCTCTGGGACCATGCAGATAGAACTGCATTATTCTTTATTGCATTATACTTTATTGCCTTATTCTTTATAGGGATACCACCAGCAAAATTCTTGGATATTTTTAGAAATAAAGATTTGGGTACTCTAGAATATCCACTTTATTGCTTTGAAATTTCACAGTTACTTTGGGGCAATACAAGTTAAAAGTGTCTGATTAGATTGTCACAACATTGAGTATTACTTAGAGTTTCCTGGATTTGATAAGGGAGCCTAGAGCATTCATAGAAAGTTTTTAAGTGAAAGACTTTGGGAGTCTTCTATTGATACCTTTTTTTGATTCACCTCATTATTTGTTGAACACCTGCCAGAGTACCTCCTTGGGCCTCACTTCCATATATATAGTCACTTATAATTATTCCCTGCATATACCCTTGAATTTTTTGACCCTTCCCTATTGCACAAATCTGGTTAAATCCTGAATTTGATTTTGGTTAAATGCATTGCTATACTGTGAATGTAAATGGTGTATGTGAAATACAGAATTTTTGAATGGTCCTAAGTGGGCCATCAGTGCTGCCTGTTATCACATTTCCTTAATCTGTTCTTCCACTGTGTTGGGGTGTATTTCTCCTCTTTTAAACCTCTACCACCTCATCACTTCTTACTCTTCATTGTCAGCTGATGACCTGTTTGCTCTTTCGATTGTTTCCTATTGTATCGAGAAGATAAGCAATCAGAAGAGATCTGTATGCTCCCACCATTTTACCAATAAATGTACCTGCTTTGCAGAGTATGTTCCTTGTTCTCCCTGTTGTTCTGTGTGCGCCATCTGTACTCCATATAAAGCCCACCTCTCCACTGGGCATCTAGATCCTGACCCTTAGTTACTCAAAAACACCATTTCAATAATATTCTGTTCTGTTCTAGAACATAAATTTTTTCCTCTCCGCTGGAATGATTTCATAAGCATAAAATTTTCCTTGATATCTCATGTCATTAAAAATCTCTCCCTTGAGTCCACCCCTCCTTTTGGCTGTTGCCCCATTTCTTTATTCCACTGATAGTAAAACGCTGCCTCAAAGGAATTGTTTATACTTGCTATCTCTTAATCTCTTGACCCCATTCTTTTATTTGCAGTTTTTGGCCAGGGTCTGGTATATGGGGCCAGCGCCCTACTTCTTGAGCCACAGGCGCCACCCTCTTGAACCTATTCTAGAAAAACTTTATCCTTGACACAGATGGACTGGGTGTGATTATACAGGTCGTGTCTTGCACAGGAATGCCATAATCCTTCCATTGTTACTAAGTGGATGATATTAATGTATTTATGACTCGTTTTCCAGCAGATTGTGTTAAGTATCTTGTTCTAAGGTCAGTATATTATATAACAGTTTTGCAAGAGGTGCAAGTTACAGTGTCTTCAAGAGGTGTAGGGTTTAAATCCATACAAAGGTTCTTCACACGCTGTTAGTGTTTTGCTGCCACACCACCAAAATAGCTTTGTTAAGTCACAAATGACTACATTTCTAATCTCATCATCCATTTTCAGTCTATTTATTAGCATTCCAAACAGTTGCTTATTTCCTCCTTTGAAATACTTTCTTCGCTTAGTTTAAGGACAACACCCTTCTTTTGTCTTCTAAATTCCCTAGCCTTCATATTTAGTTCCCTTAGTTCCTGCTTATCTCCCTGACTTCTGAACTTCATTTTAGGAACTTTAATGTAAAAACTTATTGTGTTGGTAATCTCGTCTAGTATATGGTTTTATGTGTACCTTGGTAATTTCTCTATGTTATCGCCCTTGACCTCTTTATTATCAGACTTAAATACTCAGCTGCCTATTTGATATTTCAACTTAGGCATCTAGTAGAGGCATCTTATTTATTTATTTATTTATTTTTGCTGGTTAAATTTTTTTATTTTTATTTATTTATGTATGGTTAAATCATAGCTGTGTACATTTGTGCAATCAAGGGATACAATGTGCTGGTTTCATAAACAATCTGAAATATTCTCATCGAACTGTTCAACATAGCCTTCATAGCATTTTCTTACTTATTGTATGTAAACATTTGTATTCTGCATTTAGTAGGATTCGTCTGTACCCATTCTAAGATGCAACGTAAGTGTGGCCCACCTACCTCCACCCTAACCTCCCCCCTCCCTTCCCCTCCCTTGGCTCTTTCCCCATATTCTTGAGCTATAGTTGGGTTATAGCCTTCATATGAAAGCTATAAATTAGCTTCATAGTAGGGCTGAGTACATTGGATACTTTTTCTTCCATTCTTGAGATACTTTGCTAAGAAGAATACGTTGTAGCTC
>CAUYPK010087015.1:0-72359 GCA_963574355.1 Loris lydekkerianus | reverse complement strand
AAAATCAACATTCATAATTGGTAGCCTTTATATATATCAACAATAGTCAATCTGAAAAAATAGTTAAGGACTCTATTCCATTCACAGTAGTGCCAAAGAGGATGAAATATTTGGGAGTTTATCTAACACAGGACATGAAAGATCTCTATAAAGAGAACTATGAAACTCTAAGAAAATAAATAGCTGAAAATGTTAACAAATGGAAAAACATACCATGCTCATGGCTGGGAAGAATCAACATTGTTAAAATATCCATACTACCCAAAGCAATGTACAATTTTAATGCAATCCCTATTAAAGCTCCACTGTCATACTTTAAAGATCTTGAAAAAACAATACTTTGTTTTATATAGTATCAGAAAAAACCTTGAATAGCCAAGACATTACTAGGAAATAAAAACAAAGCAGGAGGAATCACGCTACCAGACCTCAGACTATACTACAAATCTATAGTGATCAAAACAGCATGGTACTGGCACAAAAACAGAGAAGTAGATGTCTGGAACAGAATAGAGAACCAAGAGATGAACCCAGCTACTTACTGTTATTTGATCTTTGACAAGCCTATTAAAAACATTCAGTGGAGAAAGGATTCCCTATTTAACAAATGGTGCTGGGTGAACTGGGTGGCAACCCGTAGAAGACAGAAACTGGACCCACACCTTTCACTATTAACTAAGATAGACTCTCATGGGATTAAAGATTTAAACTTAAGACATGAAACTATAAAAATACAAGAAGAGAATGCAGGGAAAAGCCTTGAAGAAATCGGTCTGGGCGAGTATTTTATGAGGAGGACTCCCCAGGCAATTGAAGCAGCTTCAAAAATACACTACTGGGACTTGATCAAACTAAAAAGCTTCTGCACAGCCAAGAACACAGTAAATAAAGCAAACAAACCACACTCAGAATAGGAGAAGATATTTACAGGTTATTTCTCCGACAAAGGTTTAATAACCAGAATCCACAGACAACTCAAATGTATAAGCAAGAAAAGAACAATTGACCCCATCTCAGGCTGGGCAAGGGACTTGAAGAAAAACTTCTCTAAAGAAGACAGGTGCACGACCTACAGACATATGAAAAAATGCTCATCATCTTTAATCATCAGAGAAATGCAAATTAAAACTACTTTGAGATATTATCTAACTCCAGTAAGATTAGCCCATATCACAAAATTTCAAGACCAGAGATGTTGGCATGGATGTAGAGAAAAGGGAACACTTCTACCCTGCTGGTGGGAACACAAATCAATACATTCCTTTTGGAAAGATATTTGGAGAACACTTAGAGATCTAAAAACAGATCTGCCATTCAATCCTATAATTTCTCCACTAGGTATATACCCAGAAGACCAAAAAAATCACATTATAACAAAGATACTTGTACCAGAATGTTTATTGCAGCCCAATTCATAATTGCTAAGTCATAGAAAAAGCCCAAGTGCCCCTCGATCCATGAATGGATTAATAAATTATGGTATATGTACACCATGGAATATTATGCAGACTTAAAGATGGAGACTTTACTTCTTTCATGTTTACATGGATGGAGCTGGAACATATTCTTCTTAGTAAAGTATCTCAAGAATGGAAGAAAAAGTATCCAATTTACTCAGCCCTACTACGAAACTTATTGATGGCTTTCACATGAAAGCTATAACCTAGTTACAATCTAAGAGGGAGGGGATGGAGGGACAATCATGGGGGGAAGGAGGGTGATTGGTGGGGCTACACCTGTGGTGCATCTTACAGGGGTACATGTGAAACTTAGTAAATGTAGATTATAAATGTCTTAACACAATAACTAAGAAAATGCCAGGAAGGCTGTGTTAACCAGTGTGATGAAAATGTGTCAAACAGTCTAGAAAACCAGTGTATGGTGCCCCATGATCGCATTAATGTACACAGCTATGATTTAACAATAAAAAAAAAAAAAGAAAAAAATTAACACATGATGGTTAAAAGATTTAAAGATAAGACATGAAACTATAAAAATCCTGGTAGAAAGTGCAGAAACAACTCTTAAAGATATGAAGAAGACACTAATGGCAATTGTAGCAACAACAAAAATAAATAAAAGAGACCTAATGAAATTTAAAGGTGTATGCACAACCGTTAAGTAAGATCTTATCTATACCTTCATTCAATTTCTTTCTTTCTTTCTTTTTTTTTTTTTCAATTTTCTCTACACATATACATATGTTTATTTGTTTTCCACTTTTTGCCTTTATAAAATTAAGAAGGCTTAAAATTTAATAACAATAACAATGTTTAAGATAAGGACTAGACACAAAAACCTCGTAAAGAACAAACTAAGGTAAATACATTCAGAAAAGAAATCAGACGATTACTGCACCCTCATTCAATTTCAAACCCTAACATTTATTTTATTTTTTTATATTTGAAAGTCTAATTTATTTTTTTAATTAAATCATAGCTGTGTACATTAATGTGATCATGGGGCACCATATTTATATAGAAGACTATTCCTTCCTCAAGGAATGTCCTAGAAAAACACCTGGGCAAGTCTAGAAGGGAAAAATGTAATTTATGTTATAAATTTAAACATAGATTCAAGGTGAATTGTAAAGTCAAACATAAAGGGAAACACTCAGATATAAAAAGGGACATGCATTTAGAACTCAATTAGAGGTACCAGGAGCTAACTGCTCTTGTTCCGATCTTATTCCTTCTTCTCCTTTACATCTGACACCTCATCAATTATACACTCAGTAAAGATTCAAAGAGAAAATCTGGCACTTCAATCATAGAATTATTCTAAAAACCAGACTGATATAATTTTCATTTATTTATTTCTGTAAAGAAAGAGAGATAAAGAATAAAGGAAAAAGGAGGCAGGAGATAGAGAAAGAATGGGAGAGAAAAATAAATCTAATAGAAACACACATAAGAACTATAATAGAGATTCACCTGAATTGATTCATATTTTTTTAATTGTTAAATCATAGCTGTGTACATTAGTGCAATCAAGGGGCACACTGTGCTGATTTCATATACAATCTGAAATATTCTCATCAAACTGTTTAACATAGCCTTCATGGCATTTTCTTAGTTATTGTATGTAGACATTTGTATTCTGCCTTTAGCAAGTTTCGCCTGTACCCATTCTAAGATGCACCATAGGTGTGGCCCTACCCATTACCCTCCCTCCACCCTAACCTCCCCTAAATGGAACACGCCTTTTCAGCTTCCAGATCTTTGGATGTGTTATTTATGTTATTTTAGGTCAATTCCTCTGCTCATGCATAAATCAGCTTTTTCCATCACCTGGGTCCCAGAAAGACCATTTCCACATCTGGTCCTTCTCTGCTAAATTTATGAAAATACACTCCCCCAACCTAACTCCTTATCTTGGTATTTTATAAATGAAAGCATGACAATCAACATTACATTACTTTATTTGTAGTGACCACATATTCTGTACTGTTGTTATTATTATTGTTATTTCATTTTGCTTATTTGGTGACTGCCTCCCTTCATAGCCTTTTTTCTATGTTTTGGAAATTATATATTTTGTTCTTTAGCTCTTGGCATGGTATCTGAGGTAGATGGATAGATAGCCTCAACAGATAACTATTGAGTGAATCAATTGCCAATAATTCCTTGCCCAAATAAAGTTTCAAAAAGGGAAAATATCAAATTAAGACTACTAAATACATTACTTATAAATTAAAAGTATATTTCTTTAGGGCTACCATCTTTGATATAATAATATCAATGGAAAGCATCTAATCGAAATCAATGTTATGGACTCTAGCATCTAAAATAATATATTTTGGGGTATATTTGACATTTTTCATACTTTTCTGGCTATCATATAAGAAAGTCATAGTGTTAAAGAAAAATGAATCCACTTAGCTCATGGTTTGTGTAATTCCCTGGTTACAAAGGCTGTGATTTCAACTAACAAATTCATTTTATATCAGTCTGAGAATTTTCATAAATAGGCAATATGTAGATGCCTTTTGGGCTTATTATTATACCAAAACAAAAATACAAAAATAACTATAGTATAGATGTTGATAATTTACTTGTTAATATTATACCAGGTCATTAGCCTGAAAATATACAAAAGAAAAAATGATACACTACTATGAAATCATCATTTGGGTAAAACTTCTATAAAACTAAAATAATTATTTTATACCTTAATATATATAATTCGGAGAATAATGCAAAAAACGATATATCAGAATATGAACCAAAAACATATTTTCTCAAAATGCTATCTAAAATGGGGTAGTATGGAGTTGAGCATGGTGGCTCACATCTGTAATCCTAGCACTCTGGGAGGCTGAAGCAAGTGAGTTGCCTCAGCTCACAGGTTTGAGACCAGCCTGAGCCAGAGTAAGACCTCATCTCTAAAAATGGCCAGGTGTTGTTGTGGGCACTTGTAGTCCCAGCTACTCAGGAGGTTGAGGCAAAAGAATCGCTTAAGCCCAAGAGTTTGAGGTTCCTGTGAGCTGTGATGCCATAGTACTCTACCCAGGATGACAAAATGAGACACTGTCTCAAAAAAAACAAAATGTGGCAGTATGAATTTTCCCAAATTTCTATAACATTTTCCTGATTTTCTACAAGAAAAGATATTATTAAAAAAAAAAAAAAGATGTTAAGAGTTAAGAAAAATTTGAGTATATATGCCATAAAAACCCTTCCTGTCAAAAGTAACATGGAATCCATATATGACATTCATCTAACCAAAATAGGCCTCACTATTACTGTCTCATGATTGCTTTGTAGTATAAGAATATCACAGATCCCATTGACAATGTTTAAATAATTGTCTCTTGAAATTATTTTTCCTCTAAATTGTGATTTTTTTTCCTAAAAGTCTTGTATTTGTTATTGAGCTGATTTCAACTGCAAGTAAAAACAAACTCCAACTTGACTATCCTAAACATCAAGAAAAAATTATTGTCTCACATTAAAAGAAATTCAGAGTTAATTCAGCAGTTCACCAGCTTTCTCAAGAATTCCAGTTATTTCCATGTGTCTTGACACCACGCTGATTTATTGGCTTTATCCAAAGATGTCTTCTATTTATGGTTATCAAATGGTTACAAGTGAACCATGGACCTGCTTAACTAAAGCCGTCCTGTTTGTAGAAGTCCTGCTGGGAAGAGTCTCTATACCCACATTGCACTGACTGAATCTGGGCCCATACCTAGTCCTAAACAAATCGGTGGCAAAAGAAATAGGTTACATGATTAGAATAGATTCCTTGGATTTATCCCTGAAGGAAAGCAGTGTCAAAAGCCAGGATGATAGAGGCTTGATAGAACTACTCAGGGTTCCATACACAAGAAATAACCAGACGTGCCTCTGGATAAGCAAGGGACTGTTTCAGTGACTCAAGTAAGTGCACGTAATTACAAAAAGAAAGCTGGTAATATAAGCATGTCACATTGTATATTGAAGCAGTACCCTGAACCCCATAAATGCACCAATGTACAAAGTTATGATTTAATTAAAAAAACAATTAAAACAAAAAAGGCAAGAATTTGCACCAGTTAGTGACAGGGTCACTGCAGTGAGACGTCACTGTTTTCCAGCCTTTGATTTTCCAGCAGTCATTTTTTATTACTGGCTTTCTCTGGCTGGCAATAGTATTTTAAGCCTCACCTGGGAGAAGTTGAGAATGAACTTCTGTCTTCATTACTATGCAGCATGTATTTGAGAAGTTGTGCTATTCATATATTTTACAGATATTTATGCTCAGTTCATTATGAGCTTTTATAGGAGAGAATGCATGATTTACAATATTTACTGTGCCTCTGTAATGGTTTTATTATGCAGGCACACTTAAGGTAATAAAACTACTATAGTACCCCCTCACCTTGAGGGCTTCGGGCTGTCAGTGAGTCTTTTATTAAATTTTCTGTGTTCATGGTACTTAGCTCCATCGACACGATTCCCCCATGGAACAAGATTCCGGGGACTTGCAGCTCATGGCAGATAGTGTTGGATATAGTGGTTTCTGAAAACAGATCTGAAACAACAGCAGTGACACATTTTTGGTTTTTGTTGCTGAATATCACACGCCAGCACATTTGTCCAACTACACCGAGAAATCCTGTATCAACGAAGATATCCTTTATTCTAGCGGCATTTCATGAAACAAAATTCAGATTTTTGGCAGTGAGCTATACTTCTGGGGCATCAGTTTCTTCCAAATTTTCTTATATCACATAAAAAAGGTCAACTGTAGACAAAACTGAATAGCAGTCATTTGTCAGATTTCTACTGAAAATCTTCTAAGGGTTAACACAATCAAAAAGTTTCACCCTGAATCATTGTCCCTTTCTTGTGTGTCAATGTTTTAAGGCTAAGTTACTTCCAAGAATCACGAAGATGAATTTTTACGGAGGTGAATGTATGGATGATCATCTTTTTGTGTCCTGTTGCATTTACTTTGTAAACCAATCTCAGACACAAATAGGGGAAAAAACACTCTTAATGGAGGCATGCCCCGTCCCTCCTTGGTTACTTTTCTTCTTCTGTCCTTCTGTCCTTCTTTTCTCTCTCCTTTCTTCCTTCCTTTTCTCCCTCCCTCTATTTTTTCTGACTAAGGTCTGTGTAGGTGAAATGAACAGCACAGGAGAGCGGATGAGTGTGGACTTTTCCCAAGGACACACCCACCGATCCCAGGCTGTGGGAGGGGAGAGGAGGCAGGACCCACCCAGTCTAGCAATATTCCTCCTCTTCCCAGCTTGCTAGGATGACTTCTCCTGTTGAATGGGAACTTATCTTTGGTTATGATCTGAGTTTCTCTTACCTGTTATTTGTAGTCAATCTCTATGATTTAATTCTGCAGGTAAGATCCAAACAGGAGAAGAGAACTGGAGTTAAAATTTTTATTTTATTTATTTTTTACTAAGTCTTTTGTACATAGATCATAAATACATTTATGCCCATTTCAGTGTATTGATTACTTGTACAAATTGGAGTGCTTACATCGTACTAATTAGCATAGCTTTCATCTCCTTTACCCAATTATAGCATTAGGACACTTGTGTAGAACCAACTTGTACTTGCAATGTGCTCCATGGTTGTGGTCCCCCTACTAACCCAGACTATCCCTCAAACCCCTCCCCATCCCTCGCCCTCCCCTTCCCTCCTTCATCATAGCCTAAAGTTGTGTTTCATTTTTCATATGTAAGTGTGAGTTATTATAAATTGGTTTCACAGTAGTACTGAGTACATTGGATATATTTTTTTTTCCATTCCTGAGATATTTATTTTATTTTTTATTGTTTTCGAGAGAGAGTCTCACTTTGTCATCCTTGGTAGAGTGCATGGCATCACAGCTCACAGCAACCTCAAGCTCTTCAACTTAGGCGATTCTCTTGCCTCAGCCTCCTAAGTAGCCCCAACTACAGGCGCCCGCCACAACGGTTATTTTAGAGATGGGGTCTCACTCTGGCTCAGGCTGGTCTTAAACTCATGAGCTCAGGCAATCCACCTGCCTCAGCCTCCCAAGTGCTGGGGTTACAGGTGTGAGCCTCCACACCTGGGTGTAGTTAACATTTTTAAAAAATACCCCTTTTTTTAAATCTCCAGAAGGCCTAGATTACTAATTCACTTTCTCAATCTAAACTCCAAAATTCAGCTCTGGGTCTCAAAGCAGATATGGCTGACTTCTCAGTGTTTAAACTTTACAGGAAAAAGCTAAAATGAAACATTCCATATGGCTGATTAAAGTATAGATCACTTTAATATTTCCTAATGTTATCACCACACGTTTGTTTGATAGCCATGATTACATTTCCTTAAAAACAAAAGGGGATGATATGAAGTTTTAACAGGTTTTGATAAATGTTATCTCATCACTGGCATCATTATGGACAGATTGAAAAGTCTGTCTAAATGCAAACTAGAGCTAAAAATAAGTTCTCAAATTCATCCAAGAAAAAATGCTTATACAACCTCTTGCTAAATATCACTAAGGTCACTTTCAAAGTCCTCTCCTGGAGAAGCTGTGCACCTGTGTCAGAGCCTAGTCGGCCCTCCAAAGCAATTTTAGAACTCTTAATCTTTACCTCATGAATTGGTAGAATAAATTATTCCCTCTGAAAAATGAACATAACCCAGATTTTTAATTTTATATGAATTGGGGGTTTTGGTTTACTTAAAGTAGAATGATAAAAAAAAAGAGATTTAAGCCGGGTGTTGTGGCTCACATCTGTAATCCCAGGACTTGGGAGGCCAAGGTGGGTTGGTTGCCTGAGCTCATGAGTTCGACACCAGCCTGAGCAAAAACGAGACCCCAGTTCTAAAAAACAAAACAAAACAAAAATAGCCAGGCGTTGTGGCAGGCAATTGTAGTATCAGCTACTTGGGAGGCTCAGGCAAGAGGATCTCTTGAACCCAAGAGTTTGAAGTTGCTGTGTGCTAAGACGCCATGGCATTCTACCTAGGGTGACCAAGTGAGACTCTGTGTTAAAAAAAAAAAAAAAGATTTAATTACTTTTGCGTAGTTTGCTCAAATGTGTGTACTTACTATGTTACATAACCTGAATCAATATTATTTAAAACACAGGTCGATATTCTCCTTTAATTTTGCTTTTCCTTTTCCACTTTGTGCAACCAAGTACAGTTTAGTCAACTGTACTAAAAAAAAATTAGAAAAACATACATATTTGGTAATCTTCATACACCATTTGAAATACGCACTTGAAGAAGATTCCAGCTCTATTAATACCTGGGAATGAAAAGATCCTATTTAAATCTTGAAACACTCAAAAACTCATATATGAAAAATTAAATGAAAATATACATTTATTAAAATGGTCTTTGCATTTAAAAAACTTATTAGTCAATGTTTGCTGAAAAAATAAAATATGTAACTTAACTAAATTAAAATACAGAATAAATACACTGATGAATGATGCTTGAGGAACACTAGGCAATACAAGTATTAGTTCAAGTCTCTACTGTGCTTAGATAGTGGAGATGCTTGAAATATAAAGTAAGGCATTTTAGCTACTAGCATAGAGCATTTTTTTTTTTTTTTAATTTGGGAATATCATTCTTCTGTTATTTTAAAAATAAGTGAAAAAGTTCTATTTTTAATTGTAATTTATTTATTTTTTAATTTTAGATTAATAAGAGGGTACAAATGTTTATATTACATTGTTTTTATTTTTTTAATTTTTATTTATTTATTTATTTATTTTTATTTATTTATTTATTTTTTTTTTTTTTTCAGTTTTTGGCCAGGGCTGGGTTTGAACCTGTCACCTCTGGTATAAGGGGCCGGCCCCTACTCCTTGAGCCATAGGCACTGCCTAATTTTCATTTCTAAGGTAAAGTTCAAGTTGTAGTTGAGCCCTTCCCCCAAGAGGCCTGCTGAATATCTTCATGCGGTGCACATTACACCAGGACCCCCCCAATCACCCTCCCCCAAGGGGCCTGCTGAATATCTTCATGCGGTGCACATTACACCAGGACCCCCCAATCACCCTCCCCCAAGGGGCCTGCTGAATATCTTCATGGGGTGCACATTACACCAGGACCCCCCCAATCACCCTCCCCCAAGGGGCCTGCTGAATATCTTCATGTGGTGCACATTACACCAGGACCCCCCAATCACCCTCCCTCTCCTCTTTTCCCTTCTTTCCCCTCCCCCTCACTAGAATACACTTGTGTTTTTCTTTCTTGGGCGTTTGTAATTGTTCATATATTGGTTTCATATTAGTATTAAGTACATTGGATACTTGTTTTTCCATTCCTGTGATACTTTACTAAGAAGAATACTCTTCAGCCATAAGAAAAGAGACAGACCTTACAATTTTCGTATTTACCTGGATGGAATTGAAACTTTCATATTTTAAATCATTAAATATCTATTTATTTCTAGAATATGTCCCTCTACTTAAGAGTTTTGTCTAATATTGGTGATTTTATTAAAATAACTGTTGTTTAAGGTATAAAACATTACCTTGTACAACGACTGCTGATCCAGTAGTTGTACCACTAATAAGATAAATATTTCCTTGCTACATGGCTGGCGTGTCCGAAATGCTTCTCCTTGCTGAACGTTTGCCTTCCGTCCTCCATTTCTCAATCTCATGGCAATTACTTGAGATTGTGTAAAAAATGTAAAACTTCTGATCAATAACCAAACCAAAGTTACACTCAGAAACGCCTCCCTCTTCTGACCATGAAGAACATATTTTGTGATGAACAGAATACAAAATAGTAGTGTTCTGCCATAGCCAAGTCAGGAGATGAAATGGCTGCCTTGGAGAGTCAGGGCCTCGCTGTAACTGCAGCCACATGTCATCTGTCCTGACTGATGCAGACAGGATCAGTGGGATACTTTAAATGACACCCAGAAATAATTACGGATAATGTTGATTGCTTTCTTTATGCCCGACACTAAGCTGAGAACATTATCTCCATAGCAACCCTTAGAGTAGAAACCAAAATGAATATTATTATAAACCGTAGAGGAGGTAAAAACGCACCTTTACATACTCAGACTTTGTGAGTTTGAGAATTAGACTGACCTGTGACAGATGAAGAAGAGAAAAACACACAGATTCATTTACGGTAAGTCTTACATGACATGGAATCTTGCACAAAGAAATGAAGACCCCAGGAAGCCGTTAGAATAGACCACTGAGACACTGAGCTTTATAGGAATAGGACACTCTGAAAACACAGCAAGACAAGGTGTTTTGGATTATGATCATTAATTGTGGAGAAGGGACTAAGAAAATAAAAGCTATTTGAACAAGATTTGTTTGTGCAGATTTCTCTAGACTTTGCTTGCTGTGTCTTTCTTCCTCAAGGTACATGAAGAACATGTTCCACAAGGCACTTCCATCTCCTTCTGAGGACAGGGTGCCCGTCTTGTCCATCATCTGCTACTGTGCTTTTGTCTGTTTGTTTGTTTGGGTAAGTGTCAGTTAAAACAATCAATAAGCCAGATTGTTTTGCATGCACATTTTGAGGTGGTGTGTTCTAAGCTCCTTGAACTTCAAAATGGTCAGTGGTACAGCAGTAAGCCAAGCAGTAGGGAATACAAAATTGGAGAAAAGATGAATCATGGTGACCGTTTAATATCCTGCTCACTTTTGGGTATTTTCTTACTGAGGATTATGCTCTGGACCACAGATTTGAGGGTAATAACCCATTTCTGACAAAATTTTGAAGGGGGAATTAATAATAAATTATTTTTTCTCAGTTGCTTCAAGCTTTTCATGAGCTCTTATTTTTTCTGTAAGAAGAAAATGGTAATAATAATAATAAAGAAGAAAATGAATGAGGCTTTGTAAACCAAGAACTTGGAGCCCCAAAATAGTCTTTTCAAAAAGCTCCTCCCTTAGCCAGGTGTGTTGACTTACGCCTGTAATCCTGGCACCCTGGGAGGTGGAAGTGGGCCAATCTCCTGAGCTCAGAAATTCAAGACCAGCCTGAGTAAGAGTGAGACCCCATCTCTACTTAAAAAATAGAAAAATCAACCATACTGGAAAGGCTGAAGCAAGAGGATTGATCAAACCTAGGAGTTCGAGGTTGCTGTGAGCTGTAAGGCCATAGCACTCTACTCAGAGTGACAGAGTGAGCATCTGTCTCATAAACAAACAAAACCCACAAACAGAAAGTTGTTCTGTTTTAGTCTTAGCTCTGTGTTAAATCATAACCTACTAACATACTCCTCAAACAACACATCCAGCACACAACACCAGGTGTTTGTACAGGTCCTGAATCACATGCAATACTTCTGAGCAAGCAGGTCCCATAGAAACGTGTAGTATCTAGAAGAACAACTGTTCTTTCTAGGGAGATATCATTTCGTTCAGAGCTAGGAGAACCACCTTAAAAATGGATCCTTATATTAACAAAAACACTTGCTGTTGCCCATTCCCTCACAAAGACAAGCTGATTGAGCTCGGAAGTGGCTCGTTCAATTTATAAATATTAAAATGATTTGAAAACATGTCTCATGCATTTTGTTCTATTCACTTGTTTGTAAGAGTAGATTTTATTTCCTGTTGAAACTTGGCAAATGCCAGTGTTGGTGACAGCATCGAGCTCTGGTCTATTAAAATATATCTGTTCTATGGGCACCACATACTGGGACCTTCTGTCTTCACTCTGGATTAGATTAATGGTGTTGCAGTGGGGTACGAAGTTTACACATCTTCTTGTTCTACCTCCCCAAACAGTGATAAAACATGTATAGAAACCCCCCCTGGCAGGGAAACATGATTTTAATCACTGTATGCATTTGCATTCTTTCATTTGTTTATCCCTCTCTCTAACTAAATATCAACATGCTTCTGTAGTCAAAGCAAAATAACTCCAGCAGGTGTTCATTTCTCCTCTAACACATTTTATCTCTCTTTAGGGACTGTGGTCATCAATGCCTTGTACCATGGGCTGTTTTGTTCAGTAAAAAAAAAAAAAGCCCCCCATGGTGACAACAAGAAGATTATTTAAATGAACCTTCCCTGGAGGGAACATTCCACTTCTGGATTATAACATACTTCACATGTCACATAATGGATTTCTTTGACTAGAACGTTAGCAAATATATGTGTACAATATCACAGTAGGAAAAGTTACAGACAGAGCAGCAGGACTGATTTATTTCTCTATTTCTTTCTGCATTTTCCAATAGTATGTGCACTAATATGTTTTACACTATCAAATATACCTATAATATTCTCTTTTTGGTGCATATATTTGCTGAAGATTTTCATTATGTTTTTGACAAAATCAATGGGAAAACAATAGTTGATAGGAACCTAATTTCTCCTAGTTAATAGGAGGAGGGTAAGTCCAAGACAATTGGTAAATAATTGGTTTTTTATGTCATAAGACCATAAAATGCCACAATTTATCTAGTTCATTCGGGTTTCTTGTTGAAACCTTATTCATATTAATAATATCATTTGTTTCTTTCTTCCTTTTTTTTGTTATCCAGAAAACTTATTTAACTTTCTTTGTTTGTGAGGAATATAAGTGTTTTCCAAGTAACAGGTAAGATGGATAACACGTTTGTTTAAAAAAGAAAAAGGAAAATAAAAATGTGTTGTGATCAATTATTTTTACTTTTTTCTTCCCTGTCCATGGAAGAAGAATCCAAATGGCTCATTCACTAATTTATTCACTTTACATGTATTCCGTTAATATATGAATTGTTCAAACAAAAAAATAAAAAACAAAGGACAATTTCATTCTCCTTCAATTATTCATTTGGTAGGGTGAAATAAGTGACTAGAAATCTATGAACCAAGGGCATTGTTGCACTTTGGAAGTTTTTTTTTTTTAACTATGTTGGATGCATTAGCTATGTGTACGTCATAGAGACCAAGAACCATCACCAATATACAGGTAACAGAGATCACAACATGTGAAATCACGACAAGTCGGGGGAGCCAAGGGCACCAGGTGAAAGCAGAGGGTAGTCTGAAATCTTTCCCTTAGATGAGTTGGTCATTAATGATGTATGACTGTGGAGTCAAGGAAGAACAAGACACCATTTGACAGGTGTGAAAGAACTGTGACTTGAGGAAGCTGAAGGGAGAGTTCTGCCCTTAGAGATCTTCCATATCTCTATAGCAACAGCAAGAAGTTAAAGAGAATTTTCAGAAAAGAGGGTGATGACATAGGCCCAAGAAACACCTTCTTTGGATAGACAGGCAGGAAAGGGATTTGTGTGAAGATCCCCATAGGTGTCACCCAGAGAGCATTGAGACACCACAGAAAGACTCAACCACGAGGCCTCAGCCTCCAAGGGAAATCGGTCAAGGCCCATCCAGTAGCTGCTTGTGTCCCCTGTGAAGCTGTCCACGCTAGATGCCCCCACCTGTCTGCCAGCCTGTTAGCTCCACCATAGCTGAGGGGGCATCTCTGACATGGACTCTGAGGCTCTAAAAGGCCCAGTGGGGAGTGTCTCAGTGGGTGTCCTTCAGATTTTTAGTATGCAGATACTGTTAGCTGTTCAACTAGACTCTTTTTCTTTCCCTTCTGAGCACATCCAAGCCCCCCTGTGAAGATGGGTGTGACTCTATCCCTTTAGTTCTAGCTGATGAAACACGAAGGCCAATGGCAGTGATTTACCACTGTTGGTGTTGGCTGGTCAATACCTCCCATGTTACCCCCTATAGTTTTACTCCTTCACTCCTATTGTAAGGACAACACAGTCTCAGAAGCCACAGACCTTCTGTCACTAATCTTTGGCACAACTTGACATAGAATCCCAAGTCAATAGACTCCCTTTTACCCACAGTTACTGGTTTTAAGAGAAATTCCAGACGTGGTTCCTGGAATGAACATGAGGCACACTACATGAGTTTCTACTAATTTCCCTGATGTCAGGACCATTTAATGAAGACTGAGTCCCAGATTCTACGTTTAGTGTCATACACATTTTCTCTTACTTGATCTTTTTTAATGCACTATTTTCCAGATAATAGTAATGAAAAGATAGTCTTATATTTACATTCCAAGTCTTTGTCCTCCAATAGAGGGATTTGATACTATTTGGGATTTTAATAAGTGGAATTTTTGTTAGAAGATCGGGAAACCACAAATTCATAATTTTCCTTTTGTATTGCAGTTTCCTGGAGGAAGAGCAACATGCCAAAGAGGGCAATAAGAAATGGAAAACACGAGTACAACTTTGTTGTTAAGTGGAGAAGAGCCCCTTACTGTCTGCTGGTCTCTTTGGAAAATTATTTAATAGTGGAAAATACTTATGTAGAAAGAGGAAGCAGATTAGTGCCATACCGATGGGTTTGAATACTTAATGTACTATAGCTCCAATGACTACTAAATATGGCTAATTCACTGCCCCAAAATTCTGCAAAATTGGTCCTTCTTGGATTACAGCAAGCAAGATATAAGAGTGGGCCAAAAAAGGGAAAATTTCACCCTTCTCTGGAATATAATTTAAAAAACGAAAAGAAGCAGCTTTACCTGCAATGCTCAGTCTTTGAGATGAACCTCTCTCTACATCTGCTTTATTTTACCTTAGCTATTCTCTAATTACAGCATCGCCTGTTCATTATCACCGTGACCTGTAGCCCCTTAACTTATTCCTCATTCTCCCAGGACAGTATTTCTCGATGTGGGATCAGAGCAACATGTCTCACTATGTGACCCAGATCACCTGTTTCAGAATCCCCTGGGGTGCTCATTTCAGCACAGAAACCCAACTGCACCTTATTCCTACCAAATCAGCATGTCTAGAGTGAGGTGAAGGGAATTTTACTAAGCATCTCAAGTTAGACTCACAACTCCGCTGACAGGCACACTCTGTCGCTCCCTGTTGGTCTATGACCAGCACTGCTTTATATATGAGGGGAACCCTTTAAGGAATGGCTTCACTAAGCTTAGAATCCCTCAATTCCTTGCTATTCCACAGCCTTGGGGGGGTGGGGGGATCTCCATTTTCTATCTTCATTACTCTCTCTCAAGCTCCCTGTCGTTTATGGAAGTTTTCAGGAATCCTGCTAATTGCATTACTTGCAAACACTTGCTCTCTACGCTTAGCCATTCCCTTCACGTTGCCTTTCCATTTCTTGCTACTTGTCTCTCATCATTCCCAAAACAGGCTTTCCCAAACTTCCTCCACTCTCAAGACTTCATGCCCATTCCTCAAGTTCCCACTCTTCTTATACAACATCAGTGACGAATGCAGGGTGCTCTGAAGTCACCGCTAAAGTCCTACGTAAGGAAAATAAAAAATGGTAGCTAGATGCATATTTATTTGCAAAATATGCCTTACAAAATTTTACAAAGAAGTGGCCAACATGTAGAGATCACGTTGTAAAGACTTTCTAAAATGTTTGGACACTCCGTGGAAATGTATGTGTATCCTCTTTACTCTGCTAGAATACTAAAAGAATAAATGTACTTCTTTGCTGCCTCTTCTACCTTTTACCCTGGTTATATCATTTCTCTCCCTTTTAATGGCAGGCTCAGTTCCTTGTGTGGCTGCTCCTGTGCTCCAGGGTGTCTGGAGTTCCACATCCTAGAGGGGGATGTTATTATGATGCGCAGTAGTGGTAGCGATCAGGCTTTCCTTGCCAATGTCTCTCCTCCAAGCTAACCATGCTGTCTCATCCTATTTTCCTTTTACCATCAAATATTTTAAATAAATATTCTGCCCTCATTGCTTCGCTTCTTTCTTCATTCACTTTTTAAAATTCGCATTGTTTTTACACACATTATCGGAGAGAGATTGCTCTCCTGAGGGGGATCCTGGTCTCCGGATGGTGAAAGTCAATAGCATTTTTCATTCCTCAAACTCTTCACAGCATTTGATGCTTGCTGTTGAAGCCACTTCCTTTTTTAAGCTCCTTCATTCTTGGCTTTCATAGACTGTGACACGCGCCTGGTCCTTCTCTGTCAACTCCCTGTTACGCGTCTGCCTGTGCAATATTCCTCCTCAGCCCAAATGGAAATGTTTCTAACCGTTTTGTCCTCAGCTCTCAGAAATGATTAGTGCGCCATGTTTCCTGTGGCAACTGAGTCTATTCCAAGGCTATCAGCTTTGTGCATCATCAAAAATACGTATATATTTGTAATCTTGTTCTAATAGGGCCTGATTTTCTCGTCGGCCCTTAGCAGCAATTCTTTTTAACTTCCATATTCCTGCCAATAGTCTATTTACAGATGTTTAGGTGTTGTGAAAGATAACACAGGTTTGCTTGGCTGTTCTCACTTCTTTCTAAACACTTACAGACAGAGTCTTTAATATCCATAAAAGTCATTAATGATGCGTTTATGGAAATCTAGTTTTTTTCTATTATTCTCCTTGATATTTTTCCAGCCATATCTGTTCCCCAATTCCGAAGCCTTTTCTAAATGTTTAGGTGTTTATTACAGCAGCACCCTACTTCCAGGTACTAAAATCTGCGTTTGTTTTCTATTGTGACAAATTACCAGAAACTAAGTAGCTTACAGCAACATAAATGTATTGTGTTATATTTCTGGAGCTCAGGAGTTTGAAATAGGTTTCACTGGGCCAAAGTCAAGGTGTTAGCAGTGGCAGTGGTGCGCTCCCTCCGGAGGCTCAAGGGTGATTCAATGTCCTTGCGTTTTCCAGTTTTGGGAGGCTGACTTGGCTCACGGCACCTCCTCCACCCTCAAAATCAGCAAAGTAGCTTTTTCTCCTCTTTGACCTCTGTTCCCATCCATGTACTTTCCTCCTGACTCTGAGCTTTCTACCTCCCTCCCATCAGGATCTTTTTGATGACACTGAGCCCACCAGATAAGGCAGGATAATCCGCCCAGGGCAGTATCCTAGTGTAATCACAACTGCAGAGTCTCTTTTGTCACCAAGAATAGAAACAGATTCACAGATTCAAGGATTAAGATGTGGACATCTTTGGGTGATCATGATTCATCTTACCACAATATCCGAGTCTCAGTTTCCAAGCTCCAAAGCACAATTCCAACAGCCTGACATTCATCTCTATCTAAATGCTTTTTTTGGCAGTTTGAAAGCCATGATGTTTCCACCAAGACCAAGTAACCCTTCTGACATCTCTTTGTCTTAATGATATAAACATTATAATATTTTATTTATATTAGACCCTTTGTAGAAAAGGTAAATATTATATATTACATTCCACAGAATCTGTTAAACAGATCCCTTCATTTCTGGTCTCATGGCCACCTGTGTTAATTAGCCCCTCCTGACAGCCTGCCTGGATAATTCTTATATTTAAAGTCATGTATTTTAGCTGTTTGTTTACATGTATGTTCACAAATTATAAAACATTTAAGGGCAGAGAAATATGCCTTGGCCATCTCTTTATGACCCGCAAACTCAGAATAAAATTTTGTGTGTGGGTACAATGAAAAAAAAAAAATTGAATTCTCTATGATTTCACTTGGTTTATTTTTTACCGCCTACAATCATTTCCCAAAATCCTAGATGGTAAAATCCTATAGTAAAAAGCTCCTAGAAACAAAGATGTTTGTAACTCAAATAATGTTTTCACTCAATAACATTCCATTTAACACAGTATTATGTATGTACTTGGTCCATACCAGCAACTATGTTACATATTAGAAATATATCAATGAACAAGATAAATCAGTAAGAGGTGAAACAAACTGGGAAGTAGCAATTCCCACATGTTAAGTGCTGTCATAAGAAAGAGTGCACCGTAGGATCTTGTCCCCAAGCCTTTGGAGAGTCTTCAGCTGAACTTGAACCAGGTTTAGGAGCTGAGTAAGGGCATGAACAGGGAAAGCACACTAGCCGAGGGAACAGAAATGAGACAGTTCCGTAGCACAAGATAGAGCAATGCCTTAAAAAAAATAGCTTACGTTGTAGAAAAATATATATTTAATATGTTATCCTTGGCTAATTTTGAGTCTTTTTAAAGTCTTCAAATACACTTTCTTGACTCTTTAAAAGAATATGGGCTTCTTAAGAAAAAAGGAAAGACAGAAAAAATGAGGACAAATTGAAGAAGGAGGAAAATTTTAAAATTAATCCCAAAGGCTTGCTCCAGAAACCTATAGAAGTGGCCTGTGGTAAGTTAACATTCCTGCAATTGTTTCCTTATTTTTTAAACAAGATCAAATCTCAGAAAACATTTTATTTTATTTTATTTTTTTTTTTGAGACAGAGTTTCACTTTGCCGCCCTTGGTAGAGTGCTGTGGCATCACCGCTCACAGCAACCTCCAGCTCTTGGGCTTAGGCAGTTCTCTTGCCTCAGCCTCCCGAGTAGCTGAGTAGCTGGGACTGCAGGCACCCGCCACAACACCTGGCTATTTTTTGTTGCAGTTTGGCCAGGGCCAGGTTTCAACCCACCACCCTCAGTATATGGGGCCGGCGCCCTACTAACTGAACCACAGGTGCACCCCAAAAGCATTTTTTTTTTTGAGACAAGAGTCTCACCCTGTTTTCTCAGGCTAGAGTCCCATGTTATCAGTTCTCCTAGCTTTTAGTAACCTCAAACTCCTGAGCTCAAACAATCCACCACCCTCAGCCTCCCAAGTAGCTGAAATTACAGGTGCCCACCAGAACATCGGCTTGTTTTTTCTATTTTTACCGAATTTTCTATTAATAGAGAGGGAGTCTTGATCTTGATTAGGCTGGTTTCAAACTTCTGAGCTCAAGGTATCTTCACCTTGGCTTCCCAAAGTGCTGTCATTCTAGGAATGAGCCACCACACCTGGCCTTTTTTTCCCTATATTTTGTTACACAGGAGACATATACAAAGTTTCAATTCTATTTCTCAAAGTAGACCAACTTTTCCCCCCTTATAGCATGAGGGCTTATGAAAAATCAATTTCTAACCGCATTCTCAGAGGCATTATTAGGTAGGTACTTATTTGTTATTAAAATGACAAGCAGCGCGTTCTATGATCCCCTTCTTCTTCTTCTTTTTTTTTTTTTTAACCTAGGGTAAAATAAATGAAAAAGATCAACACTGATGGAAAATGTATTGGCAGGCTCTTCCTTATGGCCCCTCTGTCAGCGTTTTAATATTGTTTAGACTGAGTTCAAGAGGGTCACTTTTTAATAAGTGTAGGACCATGTAAAGGCTTTTATATATAAAACCAAGCCATCCTGCCTTTGTCAGTTTGCTTACGCTGTACAGAGGTTCTTTACCCTTGCTGTGCTGATTACATTATTACCTTTTATTTTTCTGGGCCCCAACTTCACAACATACTAATGGACCAAGCCTATTTCACACCATGTAATACCTTGCATTATATAAATGTTTGTTTACAAAGGCATTGCCTTAAAATAGAGCAGTGGGAAAAGACAGTGCAAAGCACCTATTCTATTACCTAATATCATTAGCGGAAAATTTATTGTCACAGAAAGTAGTGTATTGCTGACAATAGGTTTGGTGGAGCTACATCTGTTTAGCCTAATGTTTAAGGAGCAGGGTGTGTGACAGGGAATGAGAATACGCCATTTGATTTGCAGCTACCACCTGACTTCAAAGACGATGGGTTGGTGCATAAATCAGGGCAAACCATATTACAGTGCAGCAACTGGACCTCATCTCAAAAAGCTGAAGCCCAGGTTTAGGCAGACGGGAGGATTGTGCACCATGGGCAAACAATATTTTTAATATGTTCTCTTAATATCAGGACTTTTTATTCTCAAATAAAATTGCTTTAAAAACTTTTAGAGACAGTTTTAAATGTTGTTTTTAACATATTAACTGGCATATGAGTTGTAGTTAACTTAATGATGGTTCTAAGCCCAGTACCTCATGAAGAAGTGTATATAACTCACATGTTTCTTGCACACTGCTGTCACAATGGGAAAAAAAAAAAAATTTCTTGAAGTCTATGGTTTTATTAGGTCAAGAGACAGTTGAGTTATATATGCTTCACACAGCCCAGGGCTCAAAACTAGTATAAGTTAAATTCAACTCATGTGAGAGTTAATGTGCTTGACCTAATAGAATGCCAGGACCCCAAGGAAGAAAATGCTTTTATCTTCATGTCGCAGCCAATATGTTGTCAAGGTGTTAAATATGAACTTCCTTTTATTATTTTATGAAAATCAAATCATGTCTCCTCCCTCAACCAACTTTCCTTATACCGTATATACTCGAGTATAAGCTGAGTTTTTTCGGCACAAAATTTGTGCCGAGTTCGGGTTTCTCGGCACAAAGTTGGTGCCGAAAAAACTTGGCTTATACTCGAGTGCATATGGTAAATCATTTATTGGTATGTGATACAACAATGTGTTTGGAAATCACCCTGTTTTGATAAACAACAGGATTCTTTCCCAGATATAAAAGCTTTCTCAATGCTCATTGAATTGAGAGTTCCTTTGAGGTTTAACTTTGGTTTTAAAGGTATATTTGATGATTTAAGGAAAAAATACAGAGACTTACAAAAATTATAAGGTTATAAATGCAGCGTAAGTGGGGAGATGAGCTCTCATTCTGAAAATCTACATTTACCAAAGCCAGCACCTGTCATTCTCCAGCAATTCCACACGGGAATTAGCCAGGATCTAGAAATATAGCTTGATGGTAGAGTGATAGTCAATTTATCAAAAGTGTTCTTCTCAATTACTCATTTTATTCACCTGCAATCATTTCTAATCCTCAGAGTAACTGTTGCACATTTTTTATTTTTATTTATTTATTCATTTGTATTCTTGGGGATTTATTGAGGGTACAAAGAATGAGGTTATAGTGATTGCATTTGTTAGGTAAAATCCCTCTTATAATTGTGTCCCTCCCCCAAAAGGCGTGTCACACACCATGACCTCGCATTCCCTCCCTCCTTCCATCTCTCTTCTCCCCCCCCCCCATTAAAAATGACTCACAATCTCGCCCAAGTTTTCCCAAGGTAATTCAACAGAGTGCCCAAGTCCAAAAAAAAACAAAAAACCCGCAGGGAAAGCCTTTCCTGACTGCAATCTCACTGCTACAGTAGGTACAGCCACAGCAGCTGCCATGGCCTCAGACTGAACAAACACAACCACTTGCCACTTCTCCACCGATTTTGTCCTCCTCCTGGGGTCCAGAAGTCTCTCACTGTTGTTTCTGGACAGAGCCCATAAGCCAGCAGAGCCTGGAGTCTTCCCTCCCCAATTTGTCAGTGCCCGGTTGCAAAGAAGCTGTTACTCGGCCGCCATCTTGCTCCTTTCATTCTTGTTGAACGTTTTTTTAATGGAAATAATCATAATAGTAACAATGCAAGGCATTTTAGTTAAACAATAAAGTTACTCTACAGCAGAGACAAATCTATTTATGACATTATTTCCCTTAGTCTATAACCACAGTGGCAGTGGACAGGCCAGATGTAAACATCAAATTGTCACCCATTGAATAGTTGTCATGAGCCGGGCATTGTGTTAGATGATCTATGGGAGACACAGATGATAAGACACAGAAACTCAGTAAAGGTTCTTTATCCAATAGGAAAAACAAAAATGTAAACAAGGGATCTTAAGCAAAGGTAATGTGTGCTCTGAGAGAACAAAAATTCTTGGAAGCAGAACAGAGAACATTCATTTCTCCCCAGAAAGTTTAGAAGAATTCTAGGCCTTTGAGCACGAGTAATCAGTAAATCATTAAAGAGATCAGAGAGAATTCAAAACAGAAATAACAACCAGAATGAAGGGACTGGCTTGATACTGTGTGGCTTATTCCAGAACGTCATGTGTCATGATCGTTAGGAGTAATTATAGTGTCTGGCAGGTGGGCGAGGGGTGGGGGTAATGTAAAATAATCTATATATGTCAAGTTACCCTCACCTTAAACTGTTAGTACATGTTTTGACAAATCTGAATTAGTTATCAAGGCAGTCTGAAACAATGTACACATGTACTTTGTTTTATCTATTGCTGATGAGAAAGAGTCATTTAAATGTAACAAAACCAATGTAAATTTAATATCTAATTTCTACCGCATGCTAAACACCAATGTGCTCAGCATTTATTGTGTGTTTTGATGCTCCCCATAACTGCAAAGAGTTTTATTTCTCCCATTTCACACATGAAGAAACAGAGGGCTAAGGAGGTGGAATTATAGCCCAGTCTGTCAGGGTCTGATGAAGAGACTGGCCGCAAAAGCAGAGCAGAGGAGTGATTAGGAGGAGAGGGGCTGGAGCCAGGCTGCTGGGGGCCCACCCCACACGCCCTCAGCACACACACGTGTAAGGTTTGTGACTTTGGGCAGTGACTTAACATGGCTGTGATTTCGTTTCCTCTTCTAATAGTGACAATAATAGTGGAGGCTGCTCCCTGGGGTCGTATGAGATGCTATAAGCAGAACACCAGGAGTACTGCCTGGCACTTAGTGAGAATTCTGGAAAGCAGACCTGGGATCCAGGAGATTACAAATTACCTTTTCAAAGGAAAAAAAAAAAAAATTGAAGGTGAATGTATCCTTCCGATTGAAAATATAACTTCTGAATATAACATGAAACCTATTTTAGCCTATACATGCATATATATATATATATATATATATATATATATATATATATATTCCTCACAAACTTCAAAATTCTGCTTTAATCTATCTCTATTTTGCAGGGAAATTTGGAATTGAAAGGAGCCAAGTAGCTTGCTCAAGTTTTAACGGTTATAACGGTAACAAAATTGGAAGTCGAGTAGCAAGCTGCCTCCTTTAAATATCTGTGCAGCCTTTGCTAACTTTCTACCAACCAGTATCTGTGTGAGAGAGTCCTGCGGCTGTAGGGACCAGGGGCAGAGGGAAGAGAAACCTTCACAAGCAGAGTTGCTAGTAAATTAAGTTTTAAGAACTAGAAAATCTATTCAAAGGCAGGGAGCATTAGCCAGGGAGAGGAGATAGCACATGCAAAAAAAAAAAAAAAAAAAAAAAAATCCAAAAGAAAAGTATATTCAGGGAATGGAAAGCTCCATTTGGTTACAGAATTCACGTTGCTTATGAGGAAATAAAGGGAGAAGACGTGGGGGAGGTAAACAGATGTCAAACCTCACCCGTCATTCTATGGTCGTGATTTTATTTTTTTCCCTCAGAGCTAGTGGGAGTCACTAAAGCTTTTCGAGGTGGACAATGGCATAATCACACTTGAATTTGTAAGCACTCGCTCTGGCTGGGGTGTAGAAAGGGCTACACCACAGACAGGGAGTTTGGTTCCAATGCAACTTAATGAATGAAAGCACTGCCTCCCTCCCACCAAAAAAATTGAAGGGAAGAAGGAGGTTGCAGAGAAATTTGGTCTTTTACTTTAGTTTTTAACTTTATACACATAAAAACACAAAAAGCAAATACATTTTTAAAGCAAAAATAGAATAAGAAAATGTTGGGGTGTAAAGATTCTTTAATTTTCCCAGGGGTCATGACCCCCCCAGGTCCGCTTGCCACCTGATTACCTTTTGTACACGTAGACCATTATGTCCCAGCGAGGCCTGTCTTTCGGGGAAAAAAAAAAAAAAAGATAATTTATATAATTTTCAAAACGGTTTCCTTAATTAGTTCAAGTTGTTTATATTATTTTTCATTATCTAATAGAATACTACTTTCTGTTTTGGTTTTTTTTTTAATATTCGTATTTTCACAGAGACATTTTGGCAACTATTCCTCAATCAGAAGAATTTCTTCCTAACATTAGAAGTAAGTCATCAAATCATGCCAGGGAAGAAACAGCCATACAAAGGAGAAGGATGTCTCATTTTCTTACAAGATCTCACACTTGAACCGGGATATTCTTTTTTAGCCAAAAAAAAAAAAAAAAAAAAAAAAAATGTTATGTAGGCACAGAGATACACTGTCAAGATTTTAAGAAAAGATACCCATCAAACAACTTTAAACTCACGCTGTGTTTCAATAACAGATCATATTGTCTGTAGTTGAACAAGCTCTATTACAAATTCTCTATTTATCATACCAATTGCAACATTTTATTTCATTTCAGTGTTGCTCATGCATTCAACGTAACCATTTTGATCAATGTCATGACTTTGTTTCACATCTATTTATTTACTTATGTATGTTAGCCCAGCAAAATCAAAATACACAGGTAGCCCAGGCCTCCTTCCATGTCTGAGCTGCCGAGCTTGCATTTCTTCAGCATCCAGGCATTAGATACCGCATAGCATTTATAAGTGCTCAAGACACAATTATTGATTTATTAAAGTTAGTATGTGCCAGCCATTCTTTAGTTATTGAGGATAAGCAAACATGGCCCCTGCCTTGATGTGGCTGCAAATCTAGGCCCTGTTTTCCAAACTGTTGGTCATGACTATCGCTGGGCAATGAAATTCATCAAGCCAATCATACGAAGAATATATCTTAAAAATTAAAAATAGAGTAGAAAATATCAGAGTTCCTCCCACAAGGTAAGGATGGCATTATTTCTTGATAATATAGTTTTAGTTATGGGGGGAAGGGCGCACTGAGTTGAAGGGTAAAATAGTGTGTGTTTTCTTGAGTGTTATAATCTTAAAATGCTTGTAAAGCGCTTATCTAAATTAATAAAATCATTGGAAAAATATGTAATTTTATTGTTAAAAAAGCTCAAAGCTAATAGAAAAAAAGATGCATAAATAGATAAATTGCAACGTAGAGAGAAGTGTGAGGCACTGAAGCAAGTCCTGAGTGTGGGGGAGGCGTAGACACTGGCTCCATGTCTTTGAGCAGCAAGGATCTGGTCGTGTGTGTGTGTGTGTGTGTGTGTGTGTGTGTGTGTGTGTGTTTCCCTTGTGCCTTGTTATTTGAAAACAAAGCCCTAGGACTTTAAAAAATTAACATACCTACTCTTAGTCTTGTGATTGTTTTTTATGTCCATTATTATCTATTAATCTTTTCTATTATGCTCTAAACTTTGGAGAAAGGAACTACACTTGTTTTCTTCCATGGGGTTCTTCTCACACATTTCAGCCTGTATGCCACCAAGGACAATGTTTGGATAGTGCTGTCTTGGCCAGCAGTGTAAGTAGACAGATGAAGGTTTTCAGAAGGCGTCTACCCTGTACACACCCTGAGAGTCTTCTATCTTCAAGCTGATAATGACGGTTCCTCCAACTTTGGCCATAACAAGTCTAGAGACCACATTCCTCCCTTTGTTTTATAAACTTCTAAGCATTTCAGGGTGTCAAGCTGTTTTCTAAATGATCACTTCAATAATTTAAGTGAGGAACACTTATTACTTAATTAATACAAGCACAGACTCTTGTTTTTTGTATTCAGCGCTAGGCTAGGCACTGAGTGAAAAACTAAATAGCAAATTAGATAGGGCTCTTGTACTGAAAAGGTTTACAAACCTAGTAGTTAATATTTACATTAAACACATACTGTTCTACATCAATATATAATTATATGCTTTGAAATAAAGCATTTAGAGCTAAGAAAGAATAGACCAAATTTAAATGTCAGGTGGCATTTACAGGCGATCTCACTGAAGCTGTCCACCCTGTCTGAAACTGATGGATGCTCAGGAGCAAATGTGAGAATGGGAGGTGGAGAAATGGAGAGGGAAGAGGAATGAATATCTGAGAAATATATACAAAGGCTGTGACATAGAAACAGGTGCATTGGGGGAGCAAAAAAAGTGACCATGGTTGGAACAGTGAGAAGCTCTAGAAGAACAACAAGAGAAGATGTGACCGTAGGAGAGAGAGGCCAGGACATGTAGGACCTTCTGTACGTGACTGAAATTTGGGGATTTTATTCTGAGAGCAATGAGGAGTCATTGGAAGCCTTTAAATGCACATATTTCTGGGAATAGTTACAAAAGATGAGATGCGCCTAATATCTTTTCTTCACAGCGACTAGTACAGACATTGGTTTAGGGTAACTGCCCTTGGTCATATATTTATATGTTCTTTTAGTTAAAAATGCATGAGCCTTCATGCATGCATAAAATATATGAAGATATCATTTAAGGAGATTATTTTACATTCCCTATGAATAGTAATAGCACAATTTATAGGTAAGTGAATGGTCCTCAATGGAGAACACTGTATTTGTTTTGCCTCTTCACACTCATTGGCTAGCTGATTATTATCACTAGATGATATATTGACGGTGTCTTCCTTATCGTTTCTGTTGTTTTTTTCCTACTCAAGGTGATTTCTAAATACCAAAGTGCACAAAGAAAACAATGTTTCTTCTTCTTTGCCAATGCACAGGGGCATTTTTTCCTGGTTTCTCTTGAAAGCGATTTCCCTAAAATTCTCCAAAATAAGTTTGAATTTTTCCACCCTCCTGTGATTTCTTTAAACCTAATATGAAAAAATATTTGTTTTATCAACAATTAATGGGAAATGGAAAACTCATTGAAACCAGAACAGTCTAATAATAAAATCAGTGCCTACCAAGTTCGTTTGTCTCCGTAAGGTAGCTTGAAAAAGAAAAGGGAGGTCAAGGTGGTGAGCTGTTAGAATTAGAAGGATGAATGATGTCCAAACTCTAGGTCAATAAATGTTTTCTTAAGTAATGTTTAAACCACTCATAACCAAAGAAGTACATGGTTATGTAGCCTAAATTCTTTAATTTCCTCCAACATAGATTGTATAATATCCTCCAGAGACTAAGGTTTTAGGATTAGAGTCAAAAGAATATCTTGTGGATACATAGTAATGATTCTGCTGGAGGAAAGATGTTGTATCGCCTTCTTTATGTTTCTGAGATATTTATACACATTATAAAAGATAAAATACTCTCTTTGATTTCAAATTCTCAAATATAAGAAAAATAGATCTAAATCCGTCCGGTGGGTCACCAGCTCTTTGTTTTACTTATAGCTGTGTCAAAAAGGAATGTGAATTGAAAACATGTTTCTAAAAGGCTAAGTTTAAGTTGCCCTTTGTGGATCTAAATTTCAAATACATAGGAGCTGCCTTGCTGAGCAGCAGTGAAAGGGACAGTGTTATAATCTAGAGAAAAGACACTGGGCTCCTCCAGGCTCTTCCAAGGAGGCAGCTCTAAACCAAAATTGACATTTAACAGAGACCACTGAGGGGCGGGAAAAGACCATACTCTGAAATTGTCCTCATAAATAAAGGTTAGGTATATGACTATTTTGACGCTGAAATGCATATTAAATTCTATTATAGAAAGGTGAATTGATCATAAAATTTATCAGATTAAAAATTAGTTCCAGAGCTAATAAAAAGCATCCTAGTTATAGCAACATTTGCCTTCTTTTTTTTCTCCTTTTTTCCTTCTTTCGTCATGCTCTAAAAAGCTCTGCTACTTCAGGGTCATAACCAGCAAGGAGAAATCTTCCCCTCCTCTCACAAAGTAGCCTGAAGGTAGGGATATTTTTTTGTTTCTTACAAGAAAAAATATATGTGCTTTTATGCACAATCAAAATAAAAGATGTGTGTATATTCATTGGATTGATATTTGCTTTTTTTATTTGTTCACATCCCAAAACTTGATAGAGGTATTCAAAAAATTTTAGAAATAATATTGTACTGTGAGCCTGAGGATTGGTTTTTAAGCTCAGCTATATCACAAGCTAATTTTGTGGCTCAGACTTGACCAAGTCATTTCATTAAAAATGTAACCAGGTGGTATTAGTACTGAGTCAGATTACATTTCTCTGAAATTGACTATTGAGCTCCACAGTTAAAGATAAAGGATATTCAGTGTCCCACAGACCAAATGGGAACAGAACAGGTATAATTGGAATTTATGCATTCCAGAGAGCTACACCACCCCTCTTGATGTAATTAAGAGTGCTGGAAGACACAAACTTGTATTTTATGGAAGAGCAAACTTAATATTGTACAGAGACGCTGTTCTCTTCCCTACTTCTTCACAGAAACAATGACGTTCTTTCTCTCTACAAAGTCAAAGATCAGGGACTCAAAAACATAATAAAGTTTGCACGATTAACTGCACATTTCCCCTCTCTCAGTGGGGAAGACATGACCTTGTCTCATTCCACGTTGATGATCAGAGATGACAACATCCTGGAAACTATTCATATGCTAGGGACAGAAAGGGAGAGAAAACCACAGCGGTCCACTGAACCACTGTGCAATTCCTAAGTGATTTAGAGGTTGAATCCTGCACAACCACCATAGGTCTGGTGATTGACACTAGAGAAAAAGGAGATGGGAGATTACAGCCTCGTCTGGGGTGAACGGAACAGGGGAATGATACAACGGTGAGCTGGAGGAATGTGGCCTGATGCTAACGACCAGGGCAAAAATAACGAATTCTAAAATCCCTAACATTTTTGATGTTTTATTATATTAGAGTCTGCAATTAATTAATTCATTGAATCTTTACCCCTCTCCTAAAAGAAATATTGATGCCGGAAGAATCATCACGAATAATTTACAGGTAAAAATACTGATGCACAAAGAAGTGAATCGTTTGTCCATGAGCACACTGCTTATAAGTGGCAGAGGGGGCATCCACCTCAGGCAGTCTCTCCATGCCACACAAAGCCAGTGTCCCTCTCCATTTGAACTCAGCCATACAACTACATGACAGGGAAAGGAACACAGCAGGAACTTCTTTAGTTCACATTGATTTTTTTTTAATGAACAGAATAGATGCTTAAAAGCTAAAAGTATCAGTATGAATAATTGTTTGCTTTTGAAAAGAAGAATTAGGGTGAGAATTTCTGTTCTTTTCTACTATCTTTTGGGGAAATGAAGGTTCAGCAGATAATTGTGAATATTGGTGTTTATGGGGGGTGGTGTGTAAAGCCATTTCATGTTTATACACTCCTAAGTTGGTATTCCTCTATTCACTGGTGCCAAATAGCTGTGCCACTTTTAAAACAGGGCAGTTACCTGGTTCTTTGTACCCTTAATGAATCCCCAACAATAATAAAACAAAACACACTTTAAAAAAATAAAAAAATAACATGGGGCAGTTTAGAACCCAGACTCTGGAATCAGCAAACTGATTTAAAGTCCAGTTGGGCATTTCTACTTTCTTGCACTTTTTCCTTGGATAATTCAGATTCCTTAGTGGTAAAATGAGAATAATCATACTTATTTCTCTATATTATCATGAGAACTAAATGAGAAGGGTGTATATTTTAATTAGGGGAGGCTATGTTGCTTAAACAATAGGACCCACATCTCAGTGGTTTAACAAACTAGAATATTACATACTATTCATATAAAACGCTTGGATAGGAGTTTAGGTGAGGTGAGTGATTATTGGGAGCTACGCTGCCCACAGGCAGAGGGAGAAAAAGAGAGAGAGAGGAATTAGAAGTATTCTTGGCGGGATTTTATCAGCAGGGTCTCCACAATGGGGAATCACATCTACTTATTTTCTGTAAAGAGACCCTAGCTGTGAATCACATGATTCTACCCACTTGCAGGAAATTCTGGGAAATATGTTTTGTGTGTACAAAGAGTGGAAAGAGCACACTGCATAGATGGCAGTTTTTGCCACATGCACATATAATGGTCAGCAGAGTGCCTGGCTGAAATTGCATTCAATTTCGCCACTGCTGCTATCTCTCAAAACCCTAATGGGTTTAAAATTCTAAGAAGTAAAATGGGAAATTGTTTTAATTAAACCATAGATGACCAAATTGCTTGTAAACAGGACACTTTGACCCTTATGATAAATTTTACTTGAGCCTAAGTACACACATGCTCAAGGTAAGATGATAGTTATTTCCAGAAAAATTGTAAAGTTTTAAGATTATGTAATCTCCCTTTCCAAGAAATGATGAAAATAGACACTACAATTTGAAATCATGAACAAACAAAAACTATCATGACAAAGAAATTGTTACGAAGAATATAATTTCATTTTCCAAAGTTTTTGTAAATTTCTGCTTAATAAAATACTGGTCAGAAACAGCCTCAGAAAGATCTCACGTCCATATACACCTGTTCCTAAGTGATGAATTTCCACAGTTCTATTATATTTCTACCCTGTCAGGCTGCAGATCTCTGAGATGCTAACACCCACCTACACCCATTAGCTCTCTTGTTTTTAATCTGATAGGAGAGATGGAACAGTATCTAGGTAAATATTTAAAGGAGTGAAGTATTTGGTAGCTTATAAAAGTATTTGGTAGCTAATATCGTAGTAATATAACTTCATTATTTTCAAGGATAAGTTACCAGGGAGGAAAAGAAAAGTAAGAAAAAAAATCAATATAGAAAGATCTGATGAAACATAAAAGAAGAGAAAAAATGGCACTTGAGAAATAGAAATTTTCTGTAGCATGTCCTTAGAGAGCCTCATGAAGTTAAACAAAATGTGTACTTTATGCAGCTGAAGATAAAAGGTGGCTGGTAATATAGACAGCCAAAGAAAAGTTAGCTGTCAAATTTGGGGAAGAACGTTAAGGAAACAAAGAATGCTTTAGTATAAGTGTAAATGGTATAAGTAGGATTTGTAGGAAATGCAAAAAAAAAAAAAAAAAAAAAAAAAAAGTGCATATAAATTCCTTTGGTTCTAGTCACATAAGGATTTTGACCAGCTGTGGGGAAGAGAAAAATGACATCATAAATATTTTTGTATAGCAACCTGGGCTTAATTTTCTGCACCATATCCTACAGGGCAGGGACTTACAAGCTTTGATAACCACGACCTGCAAGGAAAACATCCTTTTACATTATTACCTTGTACACATACACATATGCATACACCATGCCAAACTGTATTGCCCTCTGGTATTTTCTCTTCTAATTCACTCAAAATAATGCTGATTGAGACACATTAATTTGATTTTCTGTCCAACTAATGGGTCTGACCAATAGTTTGAAATATACAGATAAACATGTTTATGAATTTGCACCAGGAAAGAATGAATGTGGATTCCACTGACTCCATGCTTTAATTTGGCAGGGGGCAGGGGGGAGCGGTTGGTGGTTTTTGTTTTGCTTTAATTCAAGTTTCCAGACAATCCTTCCTTGTGCACCTAATCTGTTTACTAAAAGGCTCGTCCTTTTCTTTATGCTTTAAGAGGACTCCCCTGGGCAAGGCTTAATGGGAATTTACCTAGGAAATGTTATTAAGGAAGAGGGGGACTGAGAGTAAATTCCACATCAACTCAATTTATATGCTTACTGTGCTCCAGGGAGCTCAATGAATTGGGAAGACAAGACAAAGTGGTAGCCCAGAACTCCTACTGAGATTCAGTGGAAGGCAGCTCCCTCTTCTCCAACCGCTTCACCCAAGAGAGAAAAACACCAGCTCAAATCTCCAGTCATTTTAACAAACAAATTTTCTTAAGAGTACTGTAGACAGTGCCAGTAATCTCGTTTATTACAATTTAAATTCCAGGATGCTGTAAATACTGGATCTTCAGGCATGAAAACATTTTTAAGAGCTAAATAGAATAAAACAAAAATATAGGACCACTTTGAAGCCTGCAACCATAATTCAGAAATGTTTTCATTGATTTAAATATGTAATTGTCTAAATAGGTATGTGTGTGTGTATTCACATATGACATAAAATATCTTGTGCATAAGTCTGTCACTGAGTAAAGACACCACAAATTGCTTTAGTTATTGATTCTCTATTGCATTTAAAAGGAAGTAAAGAGTCTGAGGAACTGACTGGTGCCTTAGGATAGGGGTCATAGAACTTCCATTGTATTATGTTTGACATTAAAAAATTCACTTTATAATTCAGAGACAACCTCTCCAAAAAAAAAAAAAAGGGGGGGCAAACAAATTTATAATCATAACTTTGCAAAAGAGTTGAATCATATGTATTATAAAAATATTAAAATTATGTAGCACTTTTCATAATAAGAAACACTATGAATTTTAGATAATCAAAGAATTAAAATATAGAAGATAAATGAGAGATATATAATATAGAACTGCAGTGGTAATTAGAATTATGCACTACATAATGATGTTTTGGTCAACATTAGAGCACATATGATCATTGTCTTATTAAGATTATGATAGAAGTGAAATGTCGATGACCTAGTGACACCTGGCCATTGTAATATAACACATTACTCACGTGTTCATGATAATACTGAGGTAAAGAACTTCTATTGTGCTGTCAGTTATATAAAAGTTTAAAATATAAACATGGATAAATAAATACATTTTAAGAGAGAATAAAATAGTTCATAGAACAAAGGCATATGGAAACACTTTTTATACAGATGTACTATATATTTGTGTTTTAAGGAATATTATGAAGCCTTTACAAAGATGGAGAATTTACCTCCTTTATGTTTACATGGATGGAGCTGGAACATATTCTTCTTAGTAAAGTATCCCAAGAATGGAAGAAAATGTATCTAATGTACTCAGCTCTACTATGAAACCAATATATAATCACCCATATGAAAGTTATAACCCAACTACAGCCCAAGATGAAGGGGAAAGAGGAGGGAGAGGGGGGGGAGGAGGCAGGGTAGAGGGAGGGTAGTTGGTAGCACCACACCTATGGTGCATTTTGCAAGAGTACATGTCAAATCTAGTAAGTGTAGAGTACAAACGTCTTAACACAAAAATTAAGATATTGTGGTAAAGGCAATGTTAACTAGTTTGCTGTAAGTACTTCAAATTGTATATAAAACCAGCACATTTTACCCCATAAATGCATTATTGTACACAGCTATGATTTAATAAAAAAAGTTTATTAAATATTTAATTTTAAAAAATTATTAAATATTTAATAAAATATTATTTGAAAAGTAAAAAGATCTAAACAGTTGATATAAAAATGTAAAATTTTATAAAGTTAAAAAGTTATGGTAAGCAAAGTTTAATTTATTTAAAAAATGACAAGTGTGTTTTATAAATTTAGCATAGCAGAACTGTACAGTGTTTATAAAACCTACAAGAGAGTACAGTAACATCTGGGCCGTTGCTTCAAATCAACATTCTGATTCAATGACTCACCAGGAGCAAGCTCTACTCCCCCAAACTCCCTTCATGGTGACTGCCAGATAGAGGTGTACCTTTTTAAAAATCTTTTATGGAATATCTTTACTGTTTCTTTTTCATGGTTAGATACACAGTTACTATTGTGTTACAATTATCTACAGTATTCAATATATTCATGCTGCACAAGTTTGTAGCTAAAGAACAAGAGGCTATAGCACACAACCTAGGTGTGTAGTAGCCTATACCATATGTTTGTGTAAATACATGCTATGATGTTTGCACAAAAATGAAATTGCTCAATGACACATTTCTCAGAACATCTACCTGTTGTTAAATGATACATGAGTGTGTTACTGTTTGATGAGCATGACAAAGTAGAAAAGAAACAATTAAAAAAACATTTTTTTTAAATGTTAACTGAAAAAAAATTTACATTTATTTCTCAGAAAGGTAAAATGAACTATTTGAAAGAACTTATTGCAAGCCAAAAGAAGAGCTATACTAACGAGCACCTGCACAGTTTCTAATGTTTTAAATCTTTCAATCATTTTTTTAAATGGTGCTTAAATGGGAAGAAAAATTGAGACAAATGATAATTAGAGAAATGGAACTTATCTATGTTTCCACTGAAAATAGAACCTAAAATTTAATGTATGCCCATCAAATAATTAGGGGAAAAAAGGTTATAGTATAGAAACACAAATAATGCTTGTATATAAAAAAAATGGCAAACACTGGAAAGAGTTATGAATGGGCAATGCAGACAGAAATGAAATGAATTACTTATTGCACTGTGTATTAAGGAGATAATGTTTCGAACTGAAAAATCTTAATGCTGTTTACAAGAGAAATTTAAAGCTAATAGCTAAAAGAGTTCAAAGTAAAGAGAAAAATCAGATGCTTAGGCATAAAACCAGAAAGCAGGGGAGACAGCAATTCCTCCCCACCCTTCTGAGGTGGAGGCAGCTGGTTACTGTAAAGAACCTTTCTGCTCAATGTGATTTAGGGACTCAGTTTGATCCCATTCTTTTCCCTGATCCAGGTCCAGATTTTATAAATTCCCATTCTTTGACTCATATGTGATTAACTGTACATTCAGGCCCATCAATGAACCTGGATAAAATACCTGCTAACTTGACTTCCCTGGCATTTTCCAAACATGTCCCCTTCCCAACAGGTCTAGCACTTTGTATTTTAAACAATCATCACAAAGCAGTTTCTTCTTAATGATCCCAAGAATCAGCTGACTTTACACACAACTCATGCCACACCTTCCCATCCCCTTCTTTCTAATCCTTTTAGTTCTCTCTGTAAAAAGTGAGACAATTCTGCCTAACCCTTGAGATACTTGTAGATCTTATATATGGAGATTTCTTTTGTAATTCCCCTTATCACAATCATTTTTTCAAATACAGTGTCCCTTTGCAGAAGTCCAGATTTGTTTTCATTTGACAAACACAGAATATTTTTTCATGATACATTTTTTGAAAATGGTAAAGAAAAAAAAGTAATTTGATAAGGACACAATTGTAATAGATAATTGAAATGCATCTGTTTCAATCCTACAAAAACCAAGAGAAAAGTAAATGAGATTATAGGAAAACAGAAGCGTAATTAATAAAGCTTACTAACTATGTGCATTTCAAATTGAACATATGGCTTAACAGCTAAAAATATTAACAAAAAGGAAGGAATTCCTTAAGAATTTGTATAATGCTTTCTAGACATAGGTAAAATTTATATAACCATAGTTAGAATTACTGAGAGTTAAACAATGTTTACTTCAATATACATTATGTGTATTATGTAAAATACATAATATATATACAATATAATATGTATAGTTAATATATATATACAACTATAAAAAAGACTAATTACAGAGTATTTAAATAAATGTAATATAATTCTCCCAGAACTGGAAAGAATGTTTTTATTGATATTTACATTCTCCTTTGACTATAAAATTACATTAATATGCATGAATTTCCAAAGATATTGTATTACTCACCATAATCAATGCTGTTGGCAGTTTTGAATGTTGCAACTCAAAATGATCTCTAAATTTTTGCCACTTACAACAATGTGTTTATTTCTCATTAACCTCATGCGTCCCTTGATAATTAGTTCTGTCACCCATGCTAGCTCTATTTGATCTATGGTCCCGTGACACAGGGGGGCGAGACGCTGAGTCACAAGATTCTTTTACAGCACTGACTCAGAAGTATCAAGTTTTACTTCCATTCACCAGCTGGTGGCCAAAGCATCAGCAATCAAACCTGTTTTCAATGTGAGAGTGAAGTTTACACACACACACACACACCTGGGGACAGATAATATTTATAATTATTAAAATAATTAATATTATAGTAATTCTGTACATGTGCATGGATTTATATAAGAAGAGAGAGAAAGACAGAAAGACACTGAGACTTTCATGTCCGTGTGGAAAGGGATGAATTTTTGTATAATTAATTCTTCTCAAACAGCAACTGCAAACAAAAAGAAAAAAAAGGTACATTTTTTAAATTTTAGTTTAGGTTATTTTTAAATTAAGTTCAGTTTTCACTAAGAAACCATGAAGGACCTAGAAGTAAATTGCATGCATTTATTCATGGACTAAGGAAAGCTTTTCTTAGTATAACACAAAAAAAGAAAATTCCATAAAAAGAATAATAGATGGAGTACCTGAAAAAAAAAACTATATATCATATATATACATATATATATATATATATATATATGCATGCAGACATATGTGTGTGTATATATACATACACACATGAATGGATACACATGTGCATGAACATATACACGCACATTTATATATGTGTGTGCATATATGTGTTTGTATACATGCATAAATGAAACAGAACTGAATGAAAGAAAAATTCCTAAGAATAATTTGAAAACCTATCTTTTGCCAAAGTTTAGATAAACTTAATTAGCCTTTATATGTGTAAATTGAATTAGACATAATTCCCAGGAACAAAATTCATTTTGATAATGCTTCTGTATCGTATATTTGCACATTTGACAATTTGTTGGCAAATTGTAGGCTGTGAGGCATCCTGATAAAGAGGCAGCTTTTTCTAGTTCATGCAATGTGCTTTTTCAGAGGGGACATTGGGGAGATTAATCACCATTCCTGTAAAAGTAAAGAAAACAACCAATGGTTAGGTGCTGCCCTTTTATACTTAGGTTTACATCATTTTCCAGTTGAACTTACACAAATAATATTATGTACATTTGTTCCAGGAAACAGAGTTTACTAACTGAGTGTATTTCAAATTAAATGTTTGGCATAACAGCAAAAATATTAACAAAAAGGAAGCAATTCCTATAGAATTTGTATAATGATTTGTAGACAGATGTAAAATAGATATAACCATAATTAGAATTACTCAGAGAGTTAAACAAAGTCTACTTTAATATACCTTATGTGGGAGAGGGAGGCAAGATCACCAACTGAAGCCAGCTTTCAGCAGAGGCTCCCATTCAGACGTAAAATTAATGTCCAGAAACAACCCAATAAAGGGGAAGATCGGGAGCTGAGCTGAGAGAGAGGATCAATAGTTTTGCATCACCCCTGCTGCGACAAGCTGGGAATCTAAGGAAGCAAATTTCAGCTTCTCTAGCCAAATGGTGAAAAATAATCATGGGGCAGAATCAGCAGAAAAACTCTGGTAACATGAATAATCAAAGTAGATCAACTCCCCCAAGGAATGACAAAGGAGACACAACAGAAGATCCCAGTCATAAAGAAATGACTGAGATATCAGAAATCGAATTCAGAATTTGGATTGCAAATAAGATTAACAGAATGGAGGTAAAGATGGAATCAGAAATTCAAGGAGCAATTCAAACCTTGTCTCAAGAATTCAATGAATTCAAAGATAAAAATCACCAAAGATTTTCACACATTGAGGCAAGGGTTGCAGCCCTCAAAGATCTTAGAAATATGGTAGAATCCCTGAGTAACAGAATGGAGCAGGAAGAAGAAAGGATCTCTGACATTGAAAACAAAACTTTTGAATGCTCCCAAATGCTCAAAGAGGGAGAGAAGTGAAGAGCAAAACGGATCTTGAGAGAATTGTGGGACCACTCCAAAAGAGCAAACATTCACCTTATAGGAATCCCTGAAGGAGAAGAGGATGGTTCAAAAGGCACAGATACTATATTCCAAGAAATAATTCAGAAGAACTTCCCAAGCATGGATAGAGATACTGAAATTCAGATAGCAAACAGTTTCAGAACCCCAGCACACTCAACTCAAATAAAGCACCTTTAGACACATTGTAATTAACTTTGTCAAAGTTGATATGAAGAAGAAAATCCTACCAGCAGCCAGACATAAGAAAATCATAACCTATAAGGGGAAGAATATTAGAATGACTGCAGATCTTTCTGTTGAAACTTTCCAAGCCAGAAGAGAATGGTCATTGAACTTCAATCTCCTAAAACAAAACAACTTTCAGCCCAGGAAACTGTATCCACCTAAATTGAGCTTTATTTATGATAGAGACATTAAATACTTTAATGACATACACACATTGAAGAAATTTGCCATAACCAAACCAGGTCTTCAGGATATCCTCAGACCCATCCTCTATAATGACCAGCACAATGCTCTACCACCAAAGTAAACTCACTCTGAAATTTTTGACCAAAACCCAATTTCCACCGTGGTGAAAAGATTCAAAATGTTCACTGGACTTTCAAAAAACTTGACTCCCCAAATACTACCAGGCTTATCAATAGTCTCAATGTGAACAGCTTAAACTGTCCTCTAAAGAGGCACAGGATGGCTAACTAGATACAAAAACTCAGGCTAGATATCTGCTGCATACAAGAGTCACATCTTACCTTAAAGGATAAATATAGACTCAGGGTGAAGGGATGGTCATCTCTAATCCAGGCAAATGGAAATCATAAAAAAGCAGGGGTGGCAATTTTATTTGCAGATACATTAGGTTTTAAGCCAACAAAAGTAAGGAAAGACAAGGATGGTCACTTCATATTTGTTAAGGGAACACAAAACATGATGAGATGTCAATTATTAACATTTATATGCCCAACCAGAATGCTCCTCAATTTACATGGGAGACCCTAACAGCCATGAGCAATTTAATATCTTCCAGCACCATAATAGTTGGAGATTTTAACACCCCTTTGGCAGTGTTGGATTGATCCTCCAATAAGAAACTAAGCAAATAAATTTTGGACTTAAACTTCACCATACAACATTTTGATTTAACAGACATCTACATAACATTTCATCCTAACAAAACTGAATACACATTCTTCTCATCAGCTCATGGAACATCCTCCAAAATTGATCACAAGTCTAACTTCAGAAAATTTAAAAGTATACAAATTATTCCTTGTATTCACTCAGATCATCATGCAATAAAAGTTGAACTCACCAATAACATGTATCTGCATACTCATACAAAGACATGGAAGCTAAATAACCTTATACGGAATGATAGCTGGGTCATAGATGAGATTAAAACAGAAATTGCCAAATTTTTTGAACAAAACAATAATGAAGACATGAATTATCAGAACCTGTGGGAATCTGCAAAGGTAGTCTTAAGAGGGAAATTTATAGCTGTTGAAAGCGTTCCTCAAGAGAATGAAAAGAGAGGAAGTCAATAATTTAATGGGACATCTTAAGCAACTCAAAAAGGAAGAACATTCCAATCCCAAACACAGCAAAAGAATAGAAATAACTAAGATTAGAGCAGAATTAAGTGAAATAAAAAACAAAATATCAATGAATCAAAAAGTTGTTTTTTTTGAAAAATTCAACAAAATTGATAAACCTTTGGCCAACCTAACCAAAAATAGAAAATTATAGTCCATAGTATCATCAATCAGAAATGACAAAGGTGAAATAACAACAGACACTTCAGAAATTTAAAAAACCCTTAATGAATACTACAAAAAACTTTATTCTCAGAAATATGAAAGTCTGAAAGAAATTGACCAATACCTGGAAGCATGCCAACTTCCTAGACTTAATCAGAAAGAATTGGAAATGCTGAACAGACCTGTATCAAGTACTGAAATAGAATCAACTACACGAAATCTACCAAAAAAGAAGAGTCTGGGACCAGATGGCTTCACATCAGAATACTTAATGGCCTTCACCTGAATTAGGTGATGGTTTTTTTATGCAGAAACCCAAAGTACAGAGATACCCTCAGCCTAATGGCCTCCTGATTATTTGATTTAACACAATAACAGCCAGACAATTTTTCTTTCTACCTGCATTCTTCCTCTTTTGGGTGATATTATTAAACTACAGCATGTTCTTACTACCATATCTGAGTAAAAGAAATAAAGACATTTCTGTTGGCTTGAGGTTAGCTTTCTAAAACAAAAGCATTCAATGCTTTCTTGAAGTTTTTTTTTTTTTTTTAGAGAGACAGTCTTACTTTATTGCCCTGGGTAGTGTGCCGGGCTGTCATAGCTCATAGTAACCTCCAACTCCTGGGCTTAACTGATTCTTTTGCCTCAGACTCCTGAGGAGCTGGGACTACAGGTGCCTGCCACAACACCTGGCTATTTTTTTGTTGCAGTTTGCCTGGGGCCAGGTTCAAACCTGCCACCCTCGGTATATGGGGCCAGCACCCTACTCACTGAGCCACAGGCACCGCCCTGAAGTTTGGTTTTGTTAGTGTACTTTGTCACCCTCCCCCAACATTCATAACAGTTCTTTATAGCTACAAATGAATTTTGGAAATCAGAGACAGGTGGGTCAGGCCAAGCCACCAAATATGTGGTAGGGAAAATGATGGTCCTTCAAAGATGTCCACATCCTAATATCCCAAATGTGTGGATGTGTTACCTCTGTGGCAAGGGGGGATTAAGGCAGTGGATAAAATAAAGGTTGATAAATCAATTGACTATAAAATGGATGATGTGGGCAGGCTCCATGTAATTGGAATGGTCTCTTAATTTGGGAGAGGGAGACTGAAAAGAACCTCAAGGTGATGTGATCTGAGAAGGTCTCAACCCACTTTCACTGTCATTGATGAAGGGAGGAAGATGTCAGGAGCCATGAATGTGAGCTGTCCATAGAAGTTGTAAAATGCTAGGCTTTCTAAAGCTTCCAGAACAAAATGTAGCCCTGCCTACAGCTTGATTTTAGCCCTGTGAGACATTTGACCCCCGGAACTGTAAAACAATGAATTAGTGTAGCATAGCGTCATTATGTTTAGAGGTGGTTTTTTACACAGTAGCAATAGAAAACTAATACAGAAGGCTTGAAGCAATTGGGTTTGGGATCAGTCCCACAAGAGTGCAAGAGATTAAGAATGCTCCAAAATCCAGGAAGATCACAGGTTGTCCAGAGAATAGAAGTTGAGCAATTAAGCCAACATTATATCATACAAATCTTAAAAGATCGGTTACCCTTCACATAACTTTAACACTCATATTTAGTTGCAAAAGAAGATTCTGCTTCTACTGCTATCAAGACTGTGGCTATTATTACAGCTGGCACACTGCTTGACTTTAGACACTCAGATCGCATTTCACCCAATTGTGTGTTACCCTCTGAAACCAGTCTCCAAGCTGCAATTTCTGTTTGGCCGTGTATTTGATGAAGACCACAGCTTAGCTCATCATCTAAAGCTGTGGTCCTTAAATCGGACTGTGCTAAAAACAGAGCGAGGGTCCCAGGGATAAGCAAAGCCACATCATCTTCACAAATAACATCATACAATATCACTTTTACTAAAAAATATCAAGGTAAATATTTGTATTTTCTTTGTTTTCTTTCTACTTGTTTACATTTCAGTTGGGTGAGCAAAACTGTACAAACCAACTTTTTTAGGTTGGCTAGTCATATCCTTTATTTTTCTTACAGATAGACTGATATTTATGTAATCAGCTATGGACTGATTACTTTTATATCCTCCAAGAATCACATGATATCACTCATGTTAGTGCTGTACTCTTGATGCAGCCAGAATGAAGTACAATGCATTATTCTATTTCGCTGGTTGCCATAGTTAGTTCTAATCTCTATCCCCAATCCCAAATGAAATGACCTTTTTAAAAAAATTAATTTATTGATTCAGGTTCACTGAGGATACAAAGCATTAGGGTCTACTCTTTGCATTTGTTAGGTAAATTCCCTCGTGTAGTTGTGTTCCACCCCCAAGAGGTGGGCCATACGCCACGGCCTCTATCTCCCACCCTCACCCCCATCTCCCCTGTTCCCTCCATCTTGAATTGATTTGAGTTTTTCTCTTATGTGACATGTATTTCATTATCTGTGGGCTTCATATTAAAATTGAGTACACTGGATTCTTGCTTCTTCATTCTTGTGATACTTTACTAAGAAGAAAGTGTTCCAAATCTATCCAGGTTAATACAAAAGATGTGAAGTCCCCATCTTTGGTATATGTACACCAATGAAATGATCTTAAAAGCAAGAGACTAACATTATTGAATTTTTTTTTATGATTTTATGAACCAATGTTGCTACCTTCATTCCACAAACCTTCATGCTCACACACATGCACACACATTGTCCATAAATAAATTTTAAACTCTTTGACAATTGAGCTCTGTCCCGCTTCCTATTAAAAGATAACTGAATGTTCCATATCTGACATATTTATTTAAAAGTAAGCCTTGGTTGTATAATTTATTTTCTTTGTACTTTTAAAGGTGGACCATTATTGAAATTATATTTAAAACTGAGATCTAAAGTGAAAAATTAAAAGAGAAAGTTTAAGAAAATGGAATGCAGCATCAATGTGCTTCAAATGAATGAAGGAAATTCACAGTCTTTTTAAATCATTGAGGGCAGTAAATGGTATACCATGTCTCAAATGGGAGAAACGAACTTCACCATGTATCTCTAGGCACTGTCTTAACTACAATTAGTACATTTGTGGAAGCAGTGGCCAATCTAAATAGAATAACTTAGGTACTTATTGATCCTGTGTACTTCATTATCAAGAAATTGCCAAAACATTTAGAGCAACAGAAGCAATAGTTTACAACTTCTGCGACTGGTTGTCAAGAAATCTGTTCCTTTTTTTCTAGCCCTCTTGGAAACTTGCCCTGAGATGATCAAGGAGCTCAGTGGAAAATAAGAAGGTAGGTTAAGAGAAGCAAGTTGGCCCAGTTGAGATGCTTCAGAGCCACCACATGACAGCCAACACTAGCTTCCAGATACATGAGTGAGTCTGTCTTAGATTACTGAATCCCTGCAAAACTGTCAAACCCACAGTTGTGTGAATGACTCCAGGCAAAAGCCAGCAAAACCACTCCCTTGCTGAGCCAAACTCAAGGTAATCCTCTGACTCCTGATGAAAAATGGTTACAGTTTTAAATGTCTGTGTTTGGGGGTTGTTTTGCTACATGACAATAGATAAATGATACAATTACGTTCATTTGCTAGTGTGCGTTCAAAGCCTGAAGTCTTCCTATGAAACATTAAAAACCTTATGAGAACACACTAAAATTAATCAACTGACATCATTAACAGTCAGCTTGGAATCTCTTTAGTCAGATCGCTGTTTGCTAAAAGAAGTATCTGTCTTCCAATTTACTATAGAAAATAGTTGGGTGGAGACTGTAGCTCAATGGGTAGGGCGCTGGCTCCATGTACTGAAGGTGGTGGGTTCGAACCCAGCCCCGGCCAAACTGCAACAAAAAAATAGCTGAGCGTTGTGGCAGATACTTGTAGTCACAGCTACTCAGGAGGCTGAGGCAAGAGAATCGCCTAAGCCCAAGAGTCAGAGGTTGCTGTGAGCTGTGACGCCACAGAGCTCTAACGAGGGTGACAAGTGGGACACTTTCTCTAAAAAAAAACCCAAGAAAATAGTGTTTCCAATTTTCATTACAACTATGCAATATAATTCACCTGTTCCCCAGCTTCTGGTGGCATTTTTCTCACCATTTTTCAAGTGCTATGTTCCTGTCTCCCTTGTAATTTTCCCAACCTATTCCCAACATTGTACTTCAAAGCCAATGCCACTTGTTTCCTATGGGACTATTCGATGTCTAAGGATTAATTTATGTATCTGTTATATATTAATGCTTAGCAAACCATCCATATCAGGGAGTTAAAACCAATTTATGTGATAGCTCAGTGCCTATAGTACAGGGGTTATGGCATCAACCACACACATGGAGGCTGGGGGGTTCAAACCCATCCTGGGTCAGCTAAACAATGACAACTGCAACAAGAACAACGAAAGAAAATAGCTGGGTGTTGTGGCGGCTGCCTTTAGTCCCAGCTACTCGGGAGGCTGAGGCAAAAGAATCACTTAAGAGTTTGAGGTTGCTGTGAGCTGTGATGCCACAGCACTCTACCAAGGGTGACATAGTGAGACTCTGTCTCAAAAACAAACAAACACACACAGAACAACAACAAAAAAAAAACTAATTTATGTGAGTAATTTTGGCTGGACTCATCTGGACAGCTCTTTTGCTGGTTTTGCTTATATTCTCAGACACAGAGGTAATCATCTGACACTTGACTGGGGCAGGAGGGGCTATGATAGCTTTAGTCACATAACTGGCAGTGTCATTTGGGGAACTTTGCTGGAAAAGTTGGAAGACTTTCATGCTCCAATAGTCTAGAGGAGACTTTTTAACATAATGCTCTCGGGGCTGCATTCTGGAAGGATAAAAGCAGAAATTGGATGCAAGTTGAACTGGCTCATTCTGCCATAACCTATTAATCAAAGCTCATCATAAGACCAGACCAGATTTAAAGATGATATAGTGGTTTAAATAGATGCTTCTGAGAATATATATCCATGTCCTAATACCCAGACCCTAAGTATGTTACCTTATTTGGAGAAAAATATTCTTGCAGATGCAATTAAATCATATAAGACATCCTGAATACGCCTGGCAGACCCCAAGTCCAATGTTAAGTGCCTTTAAAACAGACAGAAGAGACTCAGAGAGAGGAGAATCCCATTCAAAGACTGAGGAAGAAATTAAAGTCAAACAGCCACAAGTAATACTGACAGTCACCAGAAGCTGCAAGTAGCACAGAGAGATTCTCTTTAGAGGTCTTCAGTGTAAGCACAGCCCTGCTAACACCCTGATTTCAGACTTCTTCCCTCCATAACTGTGAGAGAATGCATTTTTTGTTATTTAAGTCACCAAATTTACAATAATTTTTTTACTGTGGCTGCAGAATATAGTCTCCACTTCCTGATGGGAGGTGTAAGTCGCAAAGTCACTCTTCAAACTTAGAACTATGGAGGGGGAAGATTATTGCAGACACATTTGAAAACAATTTACCCCGTGTATAAAATCAAGGCTCTTGCAGTAACATTTTCAAGTTGTTTACATGGAAAAGTTAAATGAATATAAGAATTTTATTCCATTAAAATGAGCGACAGTCTTGCTTAGAAACAATACATTTATATATTTGATTCAACATGCAAATTTCTTAAACATTCAAATTTTCTTATTTATCAGTTTTGTAATCTTCTAGGAACAGCTTAATAGACATATTTTTGTTTTTAGGAACTAATCAATTTTCCTTAAAAAGGCAGCACAATTGAAAAAGATAACCTTACTTTTAAAAAGTAATAATGCATTTAAATGACCACAAAAGATATACTGGACCTGCTAATTAAAAGATAGTTCCTAACCTCAGAGTTGCTATTTATAGTTATATTTTTGTTTATATCTGTACTGATAGCCAGGAAAGAACAGTTAATTTTCAAATTGCTTTATGGAAAATAGATGTTGAACATATTTTAATTAAGGTGTGTGAAATTTTTTAGCAAGCAAAACTACTGTTAAGAAATAATAAAAAATGCTGGAACCCTTCTCATATGGGCCCAAATCTATGGGGAACCAAACAATCAAAGTGGCATCTCAAAAAAAATTCATGGTAAACCCAGATTATTAACCAAGTTCCTCCCCACGGATGTCTCAAAGATAATGTTTCTCCATTATGTCAGGGTAGTTTGTGGAGTGATTAAATATAAATTTTGCTCAGAGAAAAACTAATGCTTTTAATACCCATGTTAAAAATGAGTTTATAGTAAAATGGAGCAAAGCTGCCTTGTTGTGACCTTTTGAACCTCGAGAGAAATTCTTGTTACTAATTTTGTTTTTTCTCTCAAAGAGAACAATGAAATGAAGAGACTGGAATCACTTTAAATCTTGATTAATTTGCCTTAATGAGCAATATTTTCCAAGTCCGGCAGCTTTGTTTACATTTCTCAAAGTTTACCACTCCTGCAGGGTAACTTCAAGGCGACGCTGTAAATGTGTACGTGACAGGTGAGAATGACAGTACAAATCAAACACAGGATAAAACTTGGAGGAGGAGAAACGTATCTAGAGACTACGATTTGATTGTGACTTTTAAATCTTTTGCTTGTGGTCTAAGTTATAGATTTAATAGCATCATTGATTGTTTTTCTTCATTAAAAAATATTTTAGTAATTAAAACCTGAGGCACTCAAAAAGACTCACCCATGCAACAGAGACCCTCCTGGTCCACTGTACTGCAAATATATTTTGTTTTTCCCTTTTCTACTCCCAATCACCCAAATTAATATTTCTTTCTCTTTTTTTTTTATTGTTGGGGATTCACTGAGGGCACAAATAACTAATTAAACAAACATTGGGTTACATTGGTTACATAGGTTACATTGATTACTTATATTAGATAAAGACCTTCTTATAATAATGTTTCACATTATTAATGTGTTCACACAATAATGTTCACAAAAGGTGAACCACCTTATGTGACCCCCAAACCTCTCCCTTCTTCCCTCTCTCTGCTGTCCCCTTTCTTCACCCCCCCAATTGTGTACTAGGTCATTAATTGTCTTCATATCAGAATTGAGTACATAGGATTCTTGCTTCTCCATTCTTGTGATGCTTTGCTAAGACTAATGTGTTTCACTTCCATCCAGGTTAATACTAAACATGTAAAGTCTCTTTTTAATGGCTGAATAGTATTCCATGGTGTACATGTACCACAGCTTGTTAATCCATTCCTGGGTTGGTGGGCATTTAGGCTATTACCACATTTTGGCGTTTGTAAATTGACCTGCAATAAACAGTCTAGTGCAAGTGTTCTTATGGTAAAAGGATTTTTTGTTCCTTCAGGATAGATGCTGAGTAGTGGGATTGCAGGATCAAATGGGGGGTCTAGTTTCAGTTCTTTGAGGGTTCTCCATACTTCCTTCCAAAAAGGTTGTATTAGTTTGCAGTCCCACTAGCACACTCCTCTCAGATGTATATAGAATCCTGGGCCAACTCAACTCTAACAGAGCCTCTCCAAGGTATGTTATAATCAAAGTTTTTTTGTTTCATGTTCTATTTTTGGGTCTGTTTCTTAGGCAACATACCTTAGGAATTACCTAATCATATTGAATTGGGAGAAAATATTGTTACTTATAGTTATATATTAATGTAAGGCTATGTTGTTAAAATATTATGAAAACATAGCAATGAAAAGTACTTGCTAGAATGATATTACCCATTTTTTTTTTCTTAGTTGGCACATTAAATATAACAGACAATCTTTCATTTACTATCAAGACAGGTGGAAAACATCCCACCCCTTTTTGATGATTCAAAACATTGTACTGCGTATTAAAACAAATGTCATGTTTTTCAGGAACAGTTTACGCAGAGCCACTCAGCCTGGACAGTATGAATTCATGTCGTATCTCCACATTCCCAAGGCTTGAGTTATTTACCTCTAAGCTACTTAGGTTTGAGAAGTTGGAGATAAACTATTCCAAGTTGGGTTTGTCAACACAGCTATATTGTTTTTTTTGTTTTGTTTTGTTTTGTTTGTTTGTTTGTTTTTGTAGAGACAGAGTCTCACTGCACGGCCCTTGGGTAGAGTGCCATGACGTCACACGGCTCACAGCAATCTCTAACTCTTGGGCGTACACAGCTATATTGTTTTCATTACACATTGTTTGGGGACAAACTCTGGCCTTATGTGCTCTTTTAACAATGAACAATCTTCCCTGAGATTCTTTAGAATGTTTTATTTACATCATCTCCATAAACTGGAGGAGAGGAATATTGCTTGAACATGATTATAGAAGAAAGTATATCATTTCTGAAAATCACAGAGCCTCTTCTCTAACTTCTTTTACATTCAAAGTTCATCTTGATAACTCTTTTAATGCTGCCCATATCTATTAGGACATTAAACATGAAATGTCCAAAAAGTTTATTGAATCAAAAGTTTATTTTATCTCAAAAAAAAACACAAAACAACCAAAGTATGTGCCTAAACTCTCCACATAGTTTTTCCATCTGACAGAAAGGTTTGAGTCCAGCCTCTGTAGTTCTGAGCAGCATTGTTTATGTGACATGTAGCCAGGGGTTGTCCTGCAAGAGGACTGGCCTGTCTCTGTAGACCAATGTTGGCTGCTTCATCATAACCATCCTCATCATTTCATTCAACTGATTGCCGTAGACATCCCTGTAGTCAACTGAGCAGACTTCATGACGCTGCAGTGGATAACACTGATGCTGCACCACCAAACAGACGCCAGGAGCTTTTTTTGATACATATTAGAATTGGGGCTCTGTTTTGGAACTGTGTGTTAATCCAACCATTATGTAATGTACTTGCCATTGTAACAAAGAATCCATTCTTCATCTCATGTAAAAATACCTGGAATAAATGATTTGCCTTTATGTTGTGACAGCAAAGAAAGGCAAGCTCCAGGTGCTTTCTCTCCCATTCAGCTTTTTTACCTTGCCAATTTGTTTCAAATGGTCAAAACATCCACAGACTGCACATTCCTTCCCAAACACTTTGAATTGTTTTGCATTGCTTTGGTGGCATGGCAGAACTCAGATTTTTTTTAAAAAACATGGATTTTTTATTTATTCACATTTTTCAAAATGTTTGCTCTAAAATGTTTCCTTAAAGACAACGATGAGCCAAAACATGCATTTGCGAGTTTGTACCTTCACAATAAAAATAAAACAGGACATGCGAAAGTGAAATGTCAGAGATACCGACTATCAAACTGAGTACAGGCAGTCCTCAAGTTGCAAACATCCAACTTATTTACAACTTGCACTTGGAATGGAGGATATTTAAGTAAATTCCCAAGTTACAAACACCCGACTGATGTTCAGCTCACACTTATGAATGGAGGCTATTATAGGTAATAGGTAAATGTACCTGTTTTAACAAATATACAAATTCAATTTAAGAAAAAAACCTACACAACCCATCTCCATCATTATCCAGGGACTGTCAGTACTTAAGGAAATCAAACATTTCATTCTTAATAACCTAACATATATATACAAACACAATAAGGTTAACCATGCTCCATCTGGGAACATCAAATGCTAGCCATAAATATTAATATAAATATCTACTTCTTTTTCTTAACTCTTCTTTCTTACCACAGACTCATCTTTCAGATAACATCTGCAGATCAAAATTAACTAACAGATGAAGTTGATTATTATCTTAGGTCATTATCTGTGGTGGTAGCAGAATACCACAAACTAAATAATGTATAGATAAAAATGATTTATTTGGCTTATATTTCTGCAGGATGGGAAAGGCTAAATTTCTCACATTATCAGAACCCCACTCCCTCAGTCACTAACCCACTTTTGTGATAATGACACTTATCCAGTCAGGAGGTTAAAGCCTTCATGAACTAATCACCCACTGAAATCTCACTTGCCAATGCCGTTACATCAGCATAAATTTTAACCTGAGTTTGGAGGGGATAGTCAAACCATAGCAGTGATGTTATAGGAAGCTCACTGATGATAGTTAAAGCTCCAACCGTCTTCAGATTTCATGAAAGAACTATAATTCAACCATTCCAATTACGCTCAAGTGTTTCTGCTTTCCCTTAAACTCCTTGGATTTGAAGCTTAACTTTTATCAGTTAACTTAATGGCCTCATTAGACTTTCATTAACTTCCAGAAGGACACCTTCACATCCTTTATGCAGTTTATGACTTTGCCTAGATTATAAGTATAGCTAATGTGTTCGTGCCGTCAAAGGCTCATAAAGGGACATGTTAAGATAAAGGCTAAGTCTGTCCTTCATTTGCATTGAATTCTCCGAGGGTAGATTGGAAGAATTCTATCTGCTGCATTTTGGATAAATAAAATCACCTTATATCAGTGTATTTTTTCCCATTATCCATTATTTTAGGCAATGTTGTGATTTTATAAACATAAGGAGGAAAGAGTCAGTTGAAAAGGTAAAGACTATTTTTATTGAAGAGATAATCAATTCCTGTTGGCATTGCAAAAAATTGTCAAAATGTGTGTTTCTTAATTCAACAAATAATAGTTTATGATTATGTGACTTTCAGAAAAACACATATTCTTAAGAATGCTCCCTAAGGAACGATGTGCCTGTCTCAGCTGCCATATTTTAAAAGTATATCCCCTCTCCTGAAATAGGGAAACTGGTATTAATAGTCAAATTTCAACATATTACAACTGTTATCTTGTCAACATTTTACCTCTGTGACTTGTTTCACATTCTCCAGATAAAGTATCTCTTCTTATCAATTTTTCCAGTTTTTTGAAGAACTCCCCAGGCCAAAGATGTAAAACTCAGTGTTATCTAATATGGTTTTGACATGTTGTGCACAGGTACATCTATGGTGTGCACAATATTTAAGGTAGGTTGATAAAATAAAGATTATTACATGATTATTGTTGTAAAAACAAATAAAGATTGTTTTCATGAGTTTTGAACTCATTGTTCAGAAGGTAGGTTGATAAAATAAAGATTGTTACATGATTATTGTTGTAAAAACAAATAAAGATTGTTTCCTGAGTTCTGAACTCATTGTTCAAATAATTAGTGTTTATCCACTTTTGTATAATTGACCTGTTTTCAATGCTGGATCCCTTGATCCTTATGTTCCCTTTAATGTTCCATATATTTCATATATTTGCTTCATGTTTGACATGATACAAGCACCAATGCATTTCCTGACAATAGACATAGCTACACAATTTTCTGAAAAAACCATCGTATTAGTAATACTCAAAGGAACTTGACACGAAGGATGCATCGCATGAGCTTTCAGTACGTCCTTAATAACGTAAAGGCTTATTTAACGAGCAGCTGTAAGAGAAAAGAATCACACGATTTCATTTTGATTGTGTTGTTTAAAATGCTGCACTCCCCAAATCTGTACATTTGTTCATTCATTCAACAATGAATGTGTGCCTACATGTCGAGCACTGTTACTGGGTAAAAGATACACAGTCAAACAAGCCATAATCCCTGTGCTAATGGATTTTACACTCACAGATGTTGGGAGAGGGGTGTATGTGATAGAAAAACCAGACCTGTGAATAACTTGATGTTTCAGTTGTTGATATCCAATGAGGCTTCTAAGGGAGATAGAGAGACCTGAGTGCATGTTGCTAATTGATATGGGATGTCAGGGGAAGGAGGCCTCTCTGATAAGGTGACATTTCAGTGGAGATCTGAAGGAAATAAGAGAATGAGTCCTGCAGATTATCCAGTCAAAAGTGTTCAGGGCAGAGCTGGGACAGTGACCCAAAAAAGCAAGAAACAGGATCTTGCTTATCATATCCAAGTGACAATAAGAGGAAAGTGTACCCAGGTTTGTTTTTATCACTAATGTGTGAATTTATGGATAATGATTTCCATTTAAGGACATTTCAAGATTCCCCAAATAGGAAAATGGGTATTATAGTCAAATTTCAATGTATTAAGGCTGTTATCTGGTCAACATTTGACCTCTGTGGCTTGTTTTACATTTTTGAGATAAAGTATGTCTCCTTATCAATTTTTCCACCAATATTATAAGGGAAGAAATTGAAATCTAAAGATTTTAAAGGGCTTGTCTCAGTTTTCATAGCTGCTCGGTAGACAAGCTGCAAAACACTGTTTCCAACTCTCCTAATTCCTACATGATTTCTCCTCCAGTATTTTCTATTTTGTATTATTGTTAGAGGAAACTGGGCCTTGACCATTCTCTGAAATACATCTTTTTCAAAGGAAAAAATTGATTTAAGACTTGAGAATGTAGAAACAAAAGCTGGAACAAAACCTGAACTCAAAAGGGCATGCCAAGAACTGACCACAGTGACCATCTGTTGAAATCTTCACGTTTTGAGGAAGAAACCAAGGCCAGGAGATGTATGTTTACTGAAGTTTATAAGGCCCTTGAACTTAAAGATTATTTTTCTCCTAAGAAAGAGCATAATCTTTAGTCTTAGATGAAAAAATATTGTCAACTGTCACTCAACAGTTGATTGATGTGAAATTTTGAAACTATTTGGTTTTAAATTTGCAGGACCTACCAGGATATCTATTTATCATCCTTTGAACAAAGGGTGTGTCATCCTCCCATCAATCATTTATTCCTTTTATTGTGTACCAAGAATAACATTTGCATTGTCTCCACCTATGAAGTTTCGTTTGTTTTTTGTTGTTGTTGTTGCCCGAGACATCATTCATGGTGCCTTTCCGCCAGTCTTTCCCTGTCTGCTTCAGATCGTCTCCTATAGGTCAGGGCACCTTGTATTGTTCATTATGTGTAAATAAATATGTGTCCTGGCATCCCAAAATAAAACAAAACAAAAATGATAAACTTTGATGGGGTATTTATATTTCCAACTTCTTTATTTTATAAACACCCATAAACATATATATAATAAATATACATACACACATAAAAACATGATTTAAATCAAAATGATTAATTCTATAAAACTATAGTTTGTATAGGCTCTCCAATTCCAGCATTAAATACTTTTATTTCAGTATCGATTTCAAACTAAATGTCTACTAAAATTTCTTTGGAAACTTGGGGGTGGGGAAAGAAATGTAAAGGTATAGATTTTATTCAATTTTAAATATTACACAATATTACACAATAGGGAATGAGATTAAATATGTGTGATGAGCATACTCAGTCATTCTCCTAAAGGGAAAACTTGGAATGTTGCAAGAACATATTTTTTTTTTCATAGTAGAATCACAATTGTCCTCTTGAAACTCTCTGAATAATTCCCTTTATTAGTGAGCTAAGCATTAATAGATTTTTTTACCACTTGGACCCTTAGCATCCTTAATTATGTCTCAAGGGTTTAATAATATGGCAATCAAAGGAAAACCAGTTTGTGCTTAATCTAAAAATTCCTTAAAGCACAGGAATTTTGTATTACTTTCTATATTGAAGGCATACCAACGAAGTTTTTTCCTTAGAAATTAAAAGTGAGTCATATAACTGAAATCAAAATTTGTTGCTGTAGTTGTTGTTTTTACCAAAAGAAGATTTCTGAAAGCATATTCAAATGTGAAGGTGATAATTCAAAACACAAGTAAACTCAAAGCAATGCAAAACAAAATTGCAACCATGCGATCAGGCTTTCTGATAATAAGTGAGTCATAGAAAGAAATTATGTCCCCTTTTATTGTAAAGTTTCCTCTTCACCTAAGCAACTCAGTACATGGAAATTAACTAGAAACTCAAGTATCTAGGTAAGCAAAACCTTTTTGGTCTTAAGTATAAATTCAGAAGGCATATACCCAAGAAGAAAAACTAGGTTTAATATTTCCCAAGGTGTATCACAGGAAGGGTATCAAGAAATAGCTAAGAATCTGTTTTGCAGGATAATTTTTTTTTAAATTAAATCATAGCTGTGTACAATAATGCAATCATGAGGTACGATGTAGGATAATTTTCTGTAGCTTAGAAGTCTGAGGGAAATGTGATATTGTTGCTATCTCCTCCTGTGATCATGGTCCTGACCCAGAGAACACCAGGCATAAAGCACTAAATAAATAAGGAACCAATTGGTAAACCAAGGTATCCACTAATCTATCTTTCTCTCTCTCTCCTTTTGATAGAGTCTCATTCTGTCACCCTGAGTTGAGTGCTGTGAAGTCAGCCTAGCTCACAGAAACCTCAGCATCCTCTTACCTCAGTTTCCAGAGTAGCAGGGACTATAGGGACCTGTGATAAGGCCTGGCTAGTTTTAATAGAGACAGGTCTGGCTCTTAGACTTGTCTTCAACTCCTGAGCTCAAATAATTCATCTGCCTGGGCCTCCCAGAGGGCTAGGATTATAGACGTGAGCCACCCACAAATTTTGCATTTCCAAAGGAAAAAGAAACAAGAGTGACAAACGTTCTTTCCTAAGAGAACTTTCCTAAGAGAATGGCCTAGAAGTCTAAAACACTGGTGGGATTGAGAATGTAGCAGTGATCTGAATCCAGATGTGTTTGTTCATTCCCATCTGAATTTATGGCTCATGATGGCATTTTAGTAATATAGGATCATTCACCCAATCAAATAAAATGAATGTAAAAAATTAAATGCAATGTTAAATAGTAGTGAAAAAGTATTTTGTGAGGAAAAGCAAAACATTTGAGACAGAATAGACCAAATACCATCACTTTGATTCTGGAAGTATGGTGGATAACCTAAAATTTGAGAAAATTCTGAATCACACGAATATCTCAAATGTGCTGCCTTCAGTGTATAAATTGTGCTAAACGAGCAACTGTTTGATATACAAAAGAAATCATTTAAAAAAGAACCATTAGCTATCTCAGGCATTCCGTAACAGTGCCCTCCCACACACACATCTGTTATAGCATAATCTCATTGATACTATCTTATCACTGACACTCCTGAGTAGTGCTACTTAAAAGAAAAGGCAATGCACCTTGTACTTTATTTGAACTCTTATTTAGTCAAACTATACATTATATACAGATTTATTCATTTAATCATCACAATCACCCCATTTTTAAAATGGAATAATTGTAGCAAGAGGAAAAAAAACAGGAGAGGAGACAGAAAAGAGAGAGAAATTCAGAGAGCCAGAAAATAAATTTCAAAGACCTAAGAGAACTGAAATTGGTTTTTTTAATGTTTCTGAGCTGGTAACACTATAAGAAGCTTGTTTCACTTCCAAACTGCTCATAGGAATTGAATTAATAGAAAATAAAATAATTTAAATAGAAATTGAATTAATTTAGCTCTAGAAAGACTCTCATTTAAAGTCATTTACTGAAATGTGAGCCAAGTATTGATTTCTGAAAATAACTACTTGAAATTAAATATCTAGATCACAAAAGGAGTAACCAATGATTGATGTTAATATTTGTCAAGGCGTATTCATGAGGAATAGAGTGCTTGGTCAAAGGGCCCTGCCACTTTTCTCTGATGAGCACTTAACTGAACTCTTCACTTAACCGCTGTTAATATTCAAGTTCAGTTTCAAGAAAAAGGGATCTCAACCAGAGATCGAAAATCTTTTTTAAATTGTTGCATGTTGCCATTTGTTATTTAGGTTATACAAACAATTGTAATTTTCTGAAATTAAGGCAATAAGGTTTCATTTTATATATGTATTTTTTTTAAAGTCAATTTTCAATATTTTACAAGTTTTGTATCTGGTAATAATTCCCATGCCTTTCTTTTTTTCTTCTGTAGTTTTTGTGTAGTTACATTTTCTTTAAAAAGGTCAAATTAAACCAGAGACATACACTTCACCTACATGTTTTCTTCACTTTTGTGTATATTGCAAATCTTAATAAATATCACGAATTCTAAATGGATGTTTGGTAACGTTTTGTCATCACACTATTCTAAAAATACTCTTTACTCAGAAATACATTTTGCTGTGTCTTCCTGTATTCTAAAGAAATCTTGAAGTACAAGAACTCTGCAATCATATTATGTTAAAAGAACAAAACAACACTAAAAATCTTGTGATTGGGAAAATGGGTACTTAGGACTGAACCTTTTTGAGATTTGGTTATTTCTTTGTCACATAGCTGTTTTCTCAACTGTTTTATTCTTTGATTTTATTATTTTTTTATTTTTAAATGCTGCTGGAGCATTCTTACTCATGGAATTGTCCACTGATCGAAGCGCTTAGAATATTTTAATTACTTGTTTATTTTTTTAATATCAAAATAATAACAGACTAAATGGAATACGGCTTAGGGTCACATTATTCCACTTGCTTAACTAAATATTGTCCAATTATTTTCTACTTACCCTGTACAGTTTTACTCTTTCTTCTTTTTTCTTTTTCCTTTAATTTTTTTTTTTTTTTTTCTGCTCTGGGCAAGAAAATAATGAGTGTTATATAGGAAAGAAAAACAGAGACAGCAGCTTTTTCCCTCTACAATGGATATCATATCAATTGAAACTGAGCCTACAGTTCTTGTATATTACTTATGTAGTATTTATTAATATATGTCCCTCTTTTCTGGTTAGAGGTGACCCCTGTCATAGGCTGCCCTCTAAGAACTTTTCATTATCCTTTTCTACAATGGAGAGCAACTTGGGAGCCAAAAATTTTACCCCACTCTTGAGTTTACCTCTCGACTTTCATGAATTCTATTAATTAAAAGAAATAAAAAATACTTTTTTAAGTTTGAATAATAAATCAATCACAGAGAATGATTCCTTTTTTCTTAAACTGTTCTAACAGGAAGTAATTCTCAAAATAACAGCATTTCCCTGGCTCACAATCAGTCACAGAGTTTTCCATTCACCTATTTCGTTACAAAGCACACATATTGGAAACTCATTTTTGTTTAATGTGTTGTAAACTGGTCTCACTAGGAACTATCTTCACTCAGACAACTCTGGCAATCTCGTTTGCCTGCCTAGACAAGCTAATCTGATTGTAATCATGTTACTTATCTTTTAATTTCTTTTGAAGCTGATGTACATCAGGAGTGGCATTCAGCTGGGAATAACAGAGGTAAAATTGATTTTTATCACATTTAAATGTTTGTGCTTTTTCAATATGCAGTTTTAAGCTACATTCGGGTGGGAATCCAACAGAGAAACCACACGTATAAACTCATGGGTGGAATATAACAAGATGGTACTAATGCCAGCACAATTGTAAGTAAAGTTCTGGTGATTGTGGTCTCCTTTTATACTTTTTCAGAGTGAATTAGCCACCGATGATCATTAACAAATGCACATATACTTTATTATAGAACTAAAGAAGCTATTATTGTTCAAACAGTACCTGCCTGCCTTGTTGTTTTTGAATCTGATTCACCTACAATAGCAAAAATAAATATTATGGAAAATGACAGTGGGATCTTTTATTTCTAAACCAGATTCATGAAAGATGTTACTAAGAGCAGCAATTAATAACCAAATTATCTTAAAATAAAGCACATCACCTGCACACTAGTTGAGCAGAAAAAAATAGAACCCATAGGAAGTGATGATGATTTTGTTTAATCCATGATCTTATACATACTTCCTGATCTGAAAAAAGATAGGAGAGATCTTCAGTTTCAGGACTCTAGATAATTCTCAGAGTCTCTTCTTCAGAAATCTAGTGCTGAGAACATGACAAGTACTTTGGGGATATGGACCCAAGAGGAGAAAATCAGGTAAAAGATAACGGGAGGATGACCAGCCGGACAATCAGAGAGTAGGAGCCAAAAGGTTGAGGATGGTAGAAATCGCAGCAGGTGGCTGAACACAGGGAGTGTGATCAGTTATAGCATTGCTTGGAGTAACTAAGAACTAAATGCCCATCATTAGAGAAATGGAGAGCTAGAACTTATAATATTAATGGAACAATTATCAAAAATACCATACATAGTGAGACAGAGAGATACACAGCCATATGCATACATACAGAGCTTTTTAAAACGAAAGGTAAAATGAGTAAGTCACGTTATGGACTGTATTTTAAAACTACCGTTCTTCAAATTAAAGTGGTTATAAATCATTGTACATGTATTTAAAAGTATAAAAACAGACCAGAGCTGTATAGCTAGTTTTTGTCTCTGAAAATATAGGAAGAGATGTTTTAGAGAAAAAAAAAAAAAAGATTATAAATACTGTCATTTGTTATGTTTTTCTGTATTTTTACATGTATTTAATAATAAAAAAAAGAAATGAACATAATGAGATCGATAATATGAAGACAACCATATATTCTATGTAGCAAGTTCTGGAGAGTCATGCTAAGAGAAATACTGATGGATGTGGGTTATGGGGACAACAATTACAAGAGGAAATACAATCAGTTCCACTCACTACAGGTGATTAGGTTATTCACAACTCTTGGTTGCAAGGTACAGAAATATATTCATGCTAACTTAAATAAGCAGAGGGAAGAGGCAAATGGACACCTACAGGTACAATGCACGCTATCTAGCTGAGGGACACACAACTTTGACTCAAACTGTACAACAGCAATTCACATAACCAAAATATTTGTATCACATTATATTCTGAAATAAAAAGAAATAAAACTAAGTTTTCATTATATCTGTCAGTATTATCTGTCATCATTGATCTTTGTTGTTACTAATGTTTAAGTCAAAATAAAAAAGGTCAGATGAAACTCTACAAAAAAGTGTCTTAAAAATACAAGAAATACAAACACGTGTTACAAATAGTGTCAAGATAGTGCTGAGCCATAGGAAGATGTTTAAAACTCAGACTTCAGCAGATGACCTTCAACTTTGCCCATCCTTTGTCTCCCTCCCATTTTCTCTTTCTTCATACAACAGGCTGTGACCTAAGTGTCAAGATGGTAGGAAACAGGGCAAGTACCAGGTCACAAACTTACATGTGAGATATCTCAGTCTCAGCTCCAAGTTCTTTGTGAAGAACACGCATCCAAGGCGAGCATTTTTTTCCGCCTTTGTTTCAGTTAAATTCTGAAAAAAAAAAAAGAAAAGAAAAGAAAAATAACTTTAAAAAAAAGATAAGAGGGATAGAGAGGCAGAGTCACTATAAAAACAATAAAGAGAAAAGAAAATGTTGTTCTTACAGTCTTGTGCTGAAAGACGGAGGACCCGTTTTAGAGGTGAGGATTTTATCTGCCGCTGAAATACAAATCAGTGTGACTCATTGAATGACTGAATACCATACATACCATTCTTTCTATTTTAAATAGGTATGTAGGTTCTTGACAATGTTTCTGTCATTACATCTTTAATAGGTAGTATGTAATTGTAAAGTAAAATCTATAATGCAATTTTATTATCTGCTTTTAGCCAATGTCTATTCACATCATTATTTTATAAATGTTGGTAATCCCAAGGGATTTTAGTTCATTCCAAGATTCTATACCTTAGCCTTATTAAGATAGATAGAACTCTTCTTTAGAAAAGTTCATGTTTCTTGTCCAATTTTTAATGGGATCATTTGAGCTTTACTTAATGATTTGCTTGAGTTCTTCGTAGATTCTGCTTATCAGTTCTCCATCAGCATGTAACATGCGAATAATCTTTTCCCAATTTGTACATTGTCTATTTGCTTTGTGTCCTTGGCTGTGCCAAAATGTTTTAACTTTAACGGGTCTCATTTATTTATTTTTGATGTTACAGTGAATGCCATTAGGGTCTTCTTCATAAATTATTTCCCTAGCCTGATACTTGTTAGAGTATTTCCATCACTTTCTTCTAGAATTCTTATAGTTTCCTGACTTAGCATTAAGTCCTTTCATCCCTAGTGAGTTAATTTTTGTGAGTGGTGAGAGGTGTGGGTTCTACTTTAGTCTGTTACATATGGCTACACAGTTCTCAGTTCTCCCAGCATTATTTAGTGAATAGTGTTAGAATCCAGTTTTATATTTGGATTCTCTGCTTTGATCCAAAGGTATAGGTCTCTATTTTTGTGCCATTACCATGCTGTTTTGATTACCTTTGTTTTGCCTTGTAATGTAGCTTGAAGTCTGATAAAGTGGTGCCTCCAGATTTGTTATTTTTTTTTCTTTTTAAGATTTTATTGGCTAATCAGAGTCCTTTCTGATTCTATAGAAAGTGTAGAACTATTTTTTCAAGATCTGTAAAATAGGACTTTCGTATCTTGCTGGGAATTGCATTGAATCTATAAATCAGTTAGGGGAGTATAGATGCTTTAACCATGTAGATTATAACAATCCATAAGCATAAAATGTTTTTCCATCTATTATCATCCTCTGCAATTTCTTTTCTCAGTGCTTCAAAATGCTCCCTATATAAAACCTTGACATCCTTTGTTAAATATACTCCATGGTATTTCATTTTCTTTGATGCTACTGTGAAGAGTCTTATGTCTTTGATTTGATTCTCAGCTTTACTGATGTTGGCAGCAAGTTATGAAAGCTACTAACTTGCATACATTGATTTTGTAACCTGAGATGTTGCTCTAATTATTTATCAGCACCAGGTGCCTCTTGGTTGGTTCCCAGTGTTTTCTGGGTATAAAATCATATCAGCAAAGAGCAAAAGCTTAACTTCTTTTCCCATTTGGATACCCTTGATATCCTTCCCCTAAGTTCTCTGGCTAGAACTTCCAGTACCATGTTGAATAATAGTTGTAATAGGGGGCCTCCTAGTCTAGTTCCAAAATATAGACCAATAGCCAGAAAACACAGAAAAAATGCCCAACCTATTCAGTCATCAGGGAAATGCAAATATTTAATCATATTGAGTTCTAATCTGTGGATTCTAAGCAAACCCACAGCAAACATCCTTCTTGTTTATTTGTTTCAATTGAAAAACAATAATTGCATATATTCATGGGGTACGAGACTTTCAAAAAGGAAATTTTGTCATTTGCAATAAGGTGGATGGACCTGGAGGATAGGATGCTAAGGGTGATAAGATGACAAACACGGCATGATTTAATTCATAGGTAGAATCTGAAAAAGTCATCTCATAGAAACTGAGAGTAGAAAGGTGGTTTCCAGAGGCAAGGGGAGCAGAGGGGGTTGGGTGAATAGGGACAAAGATGTTCATTAAATGGTACAAAGTTTCAGTTATAGCGAAGGAATAAATTTTAGTGCTCTAGAGCACTGTAAACACCATTCCTAAAAGAAAAAGATAAAACTTTCCCCTCAGAGTGAGAAGGCAACAATGATATGCAGATTTAAGGATTCTATTAATCATTGTCCTGTAAATCTTATGAAGACAAGAAAAAGCACTTAAAGGTATCAGATCAGAAAGTATGAAGTAAAGATATCCTTTTGTATAGATGTGCTATTGGGTGCCTAAGAAACCCTACGGAAACATGTCAATAAAAAAATAAAATCACTATAACCATAAGGGAATTTACCAAAGTTGCAGGGTAAATGATCAATATCTAAAAATTAATTTCATATTTCTATGCAATATTAGTAAAAATGAAATTTTAAAAATACACAAATTTACAGTTACATAAAAATTATGAAAGAAAAAAATTAAATTTACAACCAATTCAATCAACAAGTATTTCCTGAGTGAACATCACCTGGACCTAAAGGTTACGTATGTGAAATGAATGCCAGTAGCATGTGATCCTAATCCTTTCTCAAGCAAGCAATATTTTAACTAGAAGAAAAAGAAAGTATAAGATAAAAGTTAAATGTTGTAAAATACCAACCTAAGTAACTACACCACGTGTTCTGTGGTTAATTGTCACTGAAAGTTTTCTCTACATCCTGAGAGTAGAGGATGAGAAAGCTTTGAAATTGAGGAATGAAAAATATTTCTTGGAAGGGACATAATGAGCATGGCATTTTCATTAGGTAAGATTTGGTAGGAGGAGACAAAGTGAAATGAAAATGGTGCTGTTGAAGTCAGGACCTCTTTAATGTTTATTATATTATTTTAGAAAACTGTCGTCTTATTCTCTGAATATTACTGTAACAAGTTACCACAAGCATAGTGTCTCAAGGAATGTAAAATTTTTGGATGAAATTTATAGAGTTACGGAGGTCAGAAATCAGTAATGGGTTTCTCTGGGCTAAAACCAAGGTATCACAGGCCTGAATTCGTCCTGTAAACTCTAGAAGAGTATTTGTTTCCTGGCTTTTTCCATCTTATAAGGTTTCCCAAACTCTTTGGCCAACGTCCCTTTCTCCATCCTCAAAAGCAACAGAATGGGATTTTAAAATGTCTTTCTGGCCTTGAAATCTCCTGTTTCTCTCACCTATAACGAGCTTGTGGTTACCCCAGGCTTACCCAGATAACCTACCCGTCTCAAGCTCCTTTGACCTAATCACTGCCAAGTCCCTTTTGTCATATAAAGTATTAATAACATATTCACAAATGTCAGGGATTAGGGAATAGAGTCCTTGGCAAGGATCATCTATCAAAATCCACCCTTTGGCCCTCCGGAGACTCATGTGTGCCCCACATGCAAAATACACTTACCCTATTCCAAGGTTCCCCCAAATCTCAGCCTACTACAACAGCATCACCTCAAAGTCCACAATCTCAGCAGTTCAAAACTTCCAAATCTCATCTACTTCATCGAAATTAGTTCTACGTGAGGCTCCAGGAACAAATCACTCAGGATCACAGCTTCTCTCCCTCTGAGAATCTGTGAAACTCAAGAAATGAATTTCCTGCTTTCAAAATACAGTTGTGGGGCAAGCACTTGACAACAATTACAGGCACAGATCTATTTCCACAACAGCTCCTGCACCAGGGCAACAAGTTGGTTCTGCCTATTTAGAAGGAAGCCTTGGTTTCCCACCTGCGCTTCTCTTAAAAGAGTTGATTACCGTGGTGTCTGGCTTCTCCTTAAGTGATCAATCTGAGAGGAAGGCAGAAGTTGCAAAGTTGCTAGTTTTGTCTGCATTCCATTGGTCACACAGCCTTTCGCTTTGAGGAGGAAGACTCGGAGTTAGCTAGCAGAAGTCTTCAAGAAAAACAGAATATTGTGACAATGTGCAAACATTGTATTAATATAAATTTAACCCCCTGGAAATATGTCCCATATCTAGTACTTGAGACCCTGATAGAGCATTTATCAACTGTGTGTTTCCAAAATTAATTATATGAAAGTGGGCACAGTTTCTAGAGTCACTTTGACACATATTTTTAAAAATGCATTGTTTGCATGGGAATTTAACCAGTATTTCAAAACCCCACTTGGATCCAGATTTATCATTGTGCAATCATAATTGGAAGGAAAGTAAGAGGTCATCAGACCTTTTCTTTAGGCAGATTGTAAGGGTAGCATTCAAAATCAATAAATAATTTTTTGGATTTCTGCTTCAAATCTTGCCTTTTGCTGGAAGTAACAACGACTTGTGGTGATTCCCTCAGGCTCATACTATGCTTGTATTGTAATAAGTGTAAGTATATAGCTTTTGGGGGAAGTATTAAGTAAAAGCAGGTGATACACAGACACAGGGCCCAGAATATGGTTGATTAAATAAAAACTCTTTTGCTCTGCTTCCTCTAAGGGCTTATGATCTGATCTGAGCAATTTTCCCTTTTCAGAAAAAAAGATAAAAATAATAATGGACAGCTGTTGGCAACAGTCAGAAGGTATAAACTGCAGAATTCCTGGGATAGTCATTTGATAAATATATATGTAGCATTTACTTTGCCTAATGTGGTTCTGAATGCCATGGGGGCAATGATAAAAAAGTCCTTAACCTGAAGGAAGTTACTGTGAAAGTTAGTGACCCTCCTGCTCCCTGGGTTCCCCAGGGGAAATTCTAGGCTAAAGGAGTCAGAACAGAATGACAATGTCAACTTTTTTAATGGTCACCCCAATGCAGATGCCTCAGCAAAGGTGGATTAGGGCACAGAACTTGGGGTATAACCAAAGTGGGGTGGATCTCATCTGCTTCCCCTCTGGTCTGGACCTTTCCTCTCTACCCACCAATAATTCAACACTGATTTCTCTCCACGTGCCCACATGTAGACTAAATCTGACAAAACAAATGTTGCTCCAATACAACAGGAAAGACTGTTTATCCTTGGGGATTAATATGCATTTTATCTCCCTGTCTGAATGTTTCAAGATAAACCTGGTGTTACTGAGCTCTTCCCCCACTGTGACAGGCTCTGAGCCTCCCTAAATAGTCCTGGAATATATCAGCTAGCCTGACAGCTCCAGTATCTTTCATTAACATATCTCAGCTCTTAAGTCCTGCAGGCGGCACACATTGTGTCACTAAAATTTACAGCAAAACTATTAAACAAATGACCAGGGAGATTTTAGGAAGAGCTCAACACCTCATTCAGTATAACTTCATTCATACATACTTTGTTAGAGAGAAAAAGAAGATGAATTATAACACAAGAGGTCCACAGAAACCTTTAGAGTGTGCATTAAAAAGTTACTTTGAAACATAGAAAACATGAAATGGGAATGAATTAAACTCATATCATTTCATTTCACTAATGAGCAAATATTTAAATAACTTTATTTACTATCTGGATGGCTGCCAATAGTAAGCTCTTTCAATGAAGAGTTGCTATCCTCTTGCATATTAAAACTTTTTCACGTATCTGTCCTTCAAGCAGGGTTTTGGTGAAAAAAATAAGTACACTAAAATAAGAGGGTTAGAATTTAATCAACCTTATGATATTTTAGCTTACATATTAGCGTATGAACTGAACTAATTAGATTAACATATGATTATTGAAGTCCATGATACTATGTAGGAGGAAGCTGACATAGGAAAAAGCAAGTTGAAATATTCTAATAACTTCAAAAACATTATTATGAAATAACACATCTTTTTTTCTTGGTAAATTGCTTGAAATAACACAATTTGTGATAGTTCAGAGTTAATAGACCCCAGTGATGATACTTTAATCTAGAACCAAACTCCTTGCTTTAATTTTATCATTATTATGATGGAGAACTCACACATCTTCATACACACGTATATGCAGGTACCATGCACACACACTCAGACAATAGGATTTGTTAGTGTTGGAAATCACTGGTCTTCATTCCATTTTTGGTGACCATTGCTTGTGAAAAGAATAGGTGACATGCATACCTTCAAACAAAAAAAAATAAGGTATCAAAGGTTCAGAAAATACTATTAAAATAAAGTCATACCTTTGAATCCCAGTGGTTGACTATTCTTGATCAAACATAGTAGTCAGTGTACAGGGCAGGCATATCATTCCCTCCGTGTTAGCGCTGGCTAAGTATCACTTCTCTAACTATTTCAACAGTGAACCACAGCCCTTCAGAGGCAGCAGACTTTCCTCAAGGACTAACTAATGTGTAGCAAAACTATTTTAGTGTGAAAAAACTACTCCCTAGTGCACTTGTTTGCAAACTGCTGAATTTCTAGATAACTCTAACTATATTTGAGGACTATTTTTGATAGCACAGATCTGGTGCTGAAATGCTTCTAAAGAATCAACACTTCTTTTTCTTTTCCTTTTTTTTTTTTTTCTTTTTTTACCCACAGCATGACACACTGAGTAAAAACACAAAGCTGCTTGGGTAGCAATTTTTTATTTTGAACAGTAATTTGTTGTGTTGAACCCAGACCTCTCCGTTTCATGCTTACAAAACAGTAAAAGGCAGTCAAGTGAAATGCAAATTAATATGAAACTCAAATACTCTACTTAACAGCTTTCAACATAGTACACTCAATTGCCACAAGAATGTAAAGCGGAGCTTTAACACTGCTGTTAATTATGTTTTCTTGCCAGAAACACTTTTTTGCCATTACCTAGAAACTGTAGAGGATTGTTTTATTTTATCCAGAAATTTCTGTGTAATTTAATTACTGTTTATTTCTGTTTTAGCCTCGTCTGCTTTCGTTTGCATAAAATTCAGCAACTAAGCAAATACTTTTCTTAATGGTTAGGTTGAGATGTTCATCAAACTGTTCCATTTAACTTCCACATCAAAGTCTAAAGTAAGACAAAAGATTTATTGTAGCATTGCTGTAATTTATGTTTAACAGATTAAATGAACTTTTAGTTTTGTTTTCTTTACTATTGGGAATATGCTTTTGCATATCTAATTATATCTGTGTATATTAATAAACCTCGAACACACCAGAATTTTTTTTTAAATTTCAGATTAAAATGAGTGTACAAATGATTAGGTTACAATGTTTGCATTTGTTAGGTAAGGTCCCTGTTCATATCAGAACCTAGATATATTTATGCAAGTGAATTTAATATTATGGACAATGGAGACTGTTGTATAATTTAGTGTTTATAGTGGAGCCATGCATTAGAAAAAATTTATCGTTTGTGTATAACGATAAATGCCATACATTATATTATACTCTGACATTGAAAGGACAGACACAGGATATTGAGCTTTCTTTGTGGAATTCAATGTTTATTGAGAGGACACATGCTTAATCAAATAAGTGCAACAAAAATTACAAAGTATTGTGTGTTTCATAAAACTGATATATTTGGTTCTATCATCAAACAATTAAGATGCATACCCAATGTGTTTTTTTGATAATAATAGTTTCTGGGGGGTTTTTTTGGTCCGTTAGGCAGAAGTCTTATGTGCAAATGAGCTGTTATTGTATTTTTCTACCACATTAAATGCAGCACGAACTGTCCAATTCCTCACATTTCTACCACTCCCAATTGTCACACACAGCCTAGAATACTTTCTTTGATCACCAAAGTCATTTAAGTTTGAGAAACTGAAGTTGTAGGGGCTTCAGTAAATGACATAAACTCTCATGTTGACTGTCTAAACTAAACCCAATTGGATTTCTGGCCCAAATATTCAATTACAGTACAATTGGATAACTGACAACTCTCTACTTTGCTTTTCAATGTGAGAACACATGCTGTCCTTCATACACTAAAGTGACATTACTGACCTACCATCTGCCTTGAGAATTTTTTCTAGATTTTCACTGATCCATATACAACTGGTCCTTTTTGTGACAAAGAGCATTCATTTTGGAGACAGCTGGCCAAAGTTATGGGCATGCTGTGTGTGTGTGGGACAGGGCACAGTTAACTGGTCCCACATGGGGTTTGAACTTTGGCCTCATTAGTAATGTTCTATAATCAGTTGATCTCAATAGTCACTAACAACTCTATTTAACACCAACAATATGGTCAGCCATTCATTGTGCATATGCTATTTCTTAACTATTTCAGACCAAAGATTCTCAATGATGTATATTAAATTTGTTCTTTTGTTTTTCCCCATTTATGGTTGAAAAGGTCTTGCTGCCTACCTTTGTCTCCATTTTTCTCCACTAATGTTTCTTCTTTTTCAACTTGTTTTATAATGTACATATTTCTCTGGATGTTTTCCTATTCAACATACCCATTTTATGAAGGTGAAGGAGTAACTAGTGGTCAGAACTTAGAGCATGTTCTTGTCACATAATTTCAAAGAATGTGGCTTAGAATGATATAAAGCATTCCGGCCTGTAATCCTAGCACTCTGGGAAGGCCAAGTGAGTAACTTGTGTAAGCTTAGGAGTTCTATACTAGGCTGAGCAAGAAAGAGCAAGACCCCGTCTCTACTAAAAAAAAAAAAAAGAAAAACTAGCCAGGCGTTGTGGTGGGTGCTTATAGTCTCAGCGACTCAGGAGGCTGAGGCAAGACACTATATTGAGCCCAAGGGTTTGAGGTTGCTGTGAGCTACGATGCCATGGCACTCTACCCAGGGCACAGAGTAAGACTCTTTCTAATATATATATTTTAGACTATATACTAATATATATATATATATATTAGACTCTGTCTAATACATATACATATAATGTATATGTATATATGTGTGTGTGTTTATATATATAATAACATAATATATATTAGCTATGACATAAACTACTTTATGTCATACCATATATTATATAAAGCATTCAAAAAGAATCAAAAGAGAGGTAGACTTTCAAAAGGAATTTTTGGTTATAAAAAGCTAATAACACAATTATCATACTAAAGGCTAGGGAATGTGAGGATGAGTTGGTTGTAAGAAATAGTAATGGTTTTCAATAGTAGCATAACCAAATTCAGTTTTAGGCTCATAGACATTCAGAGCAGTAAAAGTCCTGATAGCACATCTAGCCCACCAAAACCTAAAGACACTAAAGAATTTTTTCCAATATTCCAGAAGGCAGGTAATGACTGAGTTGAGTCTTACATTTGTCAAGGTACAGATCAAAACAGAGTGACTGAGTGTTCTCTTTCACATATCAGTGTGGGTGGTCTGATCCAGGGTGGTCTTGGGGGTCTCCACCATAGTTACCATGTATCTAAAGCGTTCATTTCTCAGTTCAAGGTAGACACTTCAATTGTCACCAACTCTCAGCCAGTGGGCTGCAAAGATAAAGAATTGCATGATGTTTCCCAATTGTTCTCTATTACTCACACATTTCATTAGCCAGAATTTAGTCATGTAATAAGTAGCTCAGAGCAAAAGAGTCTGAGGAATGTGTTCTATAGCTGTGCACAATTTTTGCCCAGCTCACATTTGGGGGTTATTGTCTCTATTTTTTTTGGGGGGAGGGCTGTTTTTGAACCCACCACCTCCAGCATATGGGGCCAGTGCCCTATCCCTTTGAGCCACAGGAACCACCTGGTTATGTCTCTATTATTATAAGAATTAAGAAACCAATAGGTACTGTTTGACTAGTAGCAGTCTCTATTATAGAAGAATTCTAAAGTCTTGATGACAGAGCTAGGAGTTTTCATAGCAAATAGCCCTACCATGTTATTAATTTATTCCTAACAAATGCTGTAATTATAATGTGATATTTTCATGTCAGAACACTAATTTTTTGGTTGCCTTAAATGACCTTACCTCGTATCTTTTGGGATCTTTCTCCATAAATAGAACTATGGAGAAAAAGCTTAAAAATAATAAATACAATTTTTTAAAGACAGTCAATATTCAAAAGTTCAATGTTTTCCTTTAAGAAAATTAAATATGGCTGCAGATTTACTGCCATGGATTATAAACATTTACTGGATCAAATTACAGTATTATGACATTTGAACCCAAGTCAAAGAATTTCTGTATTTATTTCAAAATGAACACATACTACAAAAGAGTATTCAAAAGAACATTCTTGTATTACTGAGCAATATTGGAAGCAATTTAATCACTTAACTTTTTGAATAATGGCTGAATAAACAAAGAAGTGAATCAACATTTCTAAAAACCATTTTATGTCATAGCTAATCTGTACAAAATTATTTTATAACTCCTTGTTGAATTAAGTTTAAATTTATAAATTCTCTGTGAGATGGTCACCAAGTTTATTTGTCTCTTAGACTAGTGGTACCCAACCATTTTGGTACCAGGTACCAGTTTCATGGAAGATGATTTTTTCCATGGATGGAGGGGAGGGATTAAATTCTCATAAGGAGCATATGACCTGGATCCCTGAAATGCACCATTTACAGGAGGGTTTGTATTCCTATGAGAATCTAACGTTACTGCTGATCTGTCAGGAAGCAGTGCTCAAGTGCTGATACAAGTGATGGGATTTTTCATCTCGCAGCAAAGATGAAGTTTCCCTCATTAACCTGCCCTGGAGCCTGGCTCCTAAGACACCACGGATGGTTACCAGTTCATGATCAAGGGATTGGAAACTGCAGTTTTAGACCATTAAGAATGATTGTGTTCCTCTCTAACTTCACACTAAGCATTTAGCAATCAGAAGACACGTGAATCTATGCAAGGTCCAAAACTTGGCCTTTTCTTTTTCTGTTCAGCTATTTAAATGTACTTAATTTTCATATCAGAACATTTGAAAGCAGGTGATATAAATGTCCTTCCAGAATACATCAGTAATATATCCTAAGAATTTTGCAATTTCAGCACCCAGGAGATCAGTGATACATTCGCAATATTTTTCCAAGTCCCCTAAAGCCTTCCTTTTCCTTTCTTTCCCTCGGTCCCTATCCTCTGTCTCGCTAGTGTGCAAAAATATATCCCAAGGATTTCCCAGAGATATGCTGCAGAAATTCTTGTAAGAACTTCTCATGTTCTTTCTTACTTTGGGGTGGGAGTTAACCAGGGACCACTGGACCACTGGAATACTCTTCTGTTGACCTGATTATAAAGTCTAGTACTGCCCCTTTGTTTTCCTTTCTCTTTGAAAAGCTCTGGCCTACAGCCACGCCCCTGACCAGCTGAGTAGCTGGCACCACACCCTGAGGAACAAGGAATTCTTCCCTTTGAAGGGTTTAGCTGTCCCTGCCCAGGAATTTCTTGCGGAACAATGGCTTTCCTGCTTCCCATAAATACAATTTACTTTTAGAAGAACTGTATCTATCTGTTGACAATCTTAAGACATTATATGCAGGGATTTCAAAATACAGAAATGGTTTTTGAAAGCACATACCATGTCAGAGAGTGGGAGAACTAAGGATACATTAAAATGTATAACAGATGACTTTATTGCAAAATTTCTAAATCTAATAATGTACTTCCTGTCTTTTACAAATTCAATTTCGAGAGCATTTCCAAGATCTGGTTGTAATAAAGTACTTTATTAATGTTTGTTTCTATTAGCTATAAGCTGGTGATATCAGTACCTCTCTGTTTCTTGAGTTTATATTTTAAAGCAAATTTGGAAATATAGTATTTTGCTTTGGATTTTGTTAATTGGCTGCAAATTTCAAGCACCAAGTGAGGAATATACTGCAGAGTGATAACATTTCTATTGATCTTGTTTTTGACATATATTTAAAGCACGGAAACGGAAGTTAGTTTTATTAGAAAGGCATCCAGAAATGCATTAGCATTTTTTCATATAAACCAATTTTTCATGGCTCTATGACATTATGATATAAAATTTCTCTGAAGCCAAATTGGCAAAAATAGAACCAATCAAATTGTATTAATTAAATTATATGTATAAATGTTCATAAATGTTGCGAAATTGGTGACACTCCTTTTTCTGAAATAAAAAGAAGGGGCAGGGAAGCAATGAAAGAAAAGGGACAGAATACCAACTGGAAAAAGATAAGATGATGGGAGAACTTCCTTTGGAGATTTGAAGACTTCTATTGAGGGTCCTTTATTATTTTGAACTGCTGCTTGTGCTGAAGGCAATGGCATCACCATACATCACTGGAGCCTCAGACTCCTGAGTTTAAGCGATCCTCCTGCCTCAGCCTCCAAAAATACCAGGACAATAGATACAAGCTACCACACCTCTGGCTATGTCTTTAGTTTCAAAAGACCACAGAAAAGAAATAGGGGTAATAGTTAAAAATCACAGGAAATTGGATTATATTTCATTTTGAGTGCTATCTATGTGTCATTAAGCAGGTAATCAACTGCCTTATGAGGTTATAAAGATCTCATTAAAGCCAATATTCTGAGACTCATCAACAGATTGCCATTACATTGTGGGTTAGTTAGACTGAATGAGCCCAAGTCTATGCTTAAAGAAAAAAGAAAGTGGCCACATAACCACATAAAAAACTTTAATTTGATGTTCTCCTCAATTTCACATTTCTCCTGTTTACTGTATTCTTCTTCCATTGACTGAAATCTTCCTTTTAAGCTTTTTCTTTAAAAAAGAAGTACTAAACTATAAAGGCATTCTTTCCCTGAAGCCTTAGAGTACATACTGTATGTGTGTATTTATATATATAGAGAAGTGTGCCCTCCTAGGCCTACCCATCACCAGATTAGTGAGAGATCATAAGAACACCATGTTGACATTGATGAAGGAAAGGTGATTTTCTGTAGGGATGTACTATTGAATGCAGCCAGCACTGGGAGGTAAGAAGTCAAGTCCACAGATGAGAATACAGTCTTAGAAAGAGGTGTACACTAATGCCCCTTCCCTGGGTAATGTTGATCAGAACACCAGTGAATCTACATTGCTCCTGTACTATTTACATTTTGTTCTACTGCATCTGACCTCTAAGTAAACTGTTAGATATGTTCAATATCCAATGCCAGAGAACACAATAGTCTCTCCAGTTATTTCCTAGTTCAGTACAATTTATTTCTCTATTACTTTACTGAACTATTTCCCAAAGATTTCAAAAAAAAAAAAAAACTTCCTTGGATTCTTCCAAGGTCAAGGCTGCCGTCAGCAGTCTCTGTTCTACACAGACAGTATGGCTGCTTATAAAGCTCTTGATTCACACTCTTTCTTCTTTGCTATCACATAGATCTTTTTTGTTGTCTTAGTGGTTAAATTTTTCTGTAGAGAACTAGGCTAGCTTTAATCCCCTCCTCCCCAAAATCTTCTTTCTTTGGTTCCTTTCTTTATAAGGGTATATCTTTATGTTGCCCATTTCAGATGCCAATTTCAGATCAACACCTGGTCTAGCTTAAAAACATATTTTTAAAGTTTTATTTTATTTTTCCTGACATACATCATCAATGTTATATTCACATATACTTTTGTACTTTAAACACACTTATAATTAAATTACCCTTTTTTTCTGATTTTCTTCTCTGAATTCCACAAATACACTTATGTCAAATCCTCTTCATGGTCCCAGAGCAAGGATTGAGTTGGACAAAGTAACCTAGTGACTGAGCAGCCTAAAGGCAGGAACTGAGTTGCCTTACAGCCTTAATTCTTAGGGGAAGAGTGAGACAGTATTGGCACACTGGAGCTTTGGCTGTTGCCCTGGGTAGAGTGCCATGATGTCACAGCTCATAGCAACCTCAAACTCCTGGGCTTGGCGCTGCCCAGACCTCCATAAGAGCTGTGATGAGACCCCCGACCAGTGACCCGCACCCACCGGGCCTCCGCATTCCCTGACCAGGAACTGCGGGAGCCATGCAACCCTGCGTCCTCCCTCCTGTGTCCTCCCAGCCTCCACACTAGCCCGTTCATCTGGCTAGGGACTCTGGTACCTGGGTGCCCTCTGGAGCCCTCCCTGCCTCTGCGCAGAGCCCTTCTCCTGGCCAGAGACTGCTGAAGTCTTGGGCTCTCTGTGCTAAAGTCACTGGGCGCCAGGCACTCGCAGAACCATGCGCACCACCCCAAGCCCTGTTGCTGAATCAGGGTGTGTCACACACCGGAGCTCCTTCCACAACCACAACTCTGTAGCTGAAGCAGCCCCAGAAGAACTACACAGGGTCACTCCCTACAAAGATCCAGCAACAATAGAGTGATCCCGCTGGGGTCTAATCTTGGAGAGACACCTCCCCAACTCTGAGGACGGCCAGAGACAATGGTGAAAAGCAATCATGAGGCGAAATAAACAGAAAAACTCTGGCAATATGAATAATCAGAGTAGATCAACTCCCCCAAGGATCAGTGGGGCAGAAACAGCACAAGACCCCATGCACAAAAAAATAGCTGAGATGTCAGAAATTGAATTCAGGATCTGGATTGCAAATAAGATTGAATTAGAATTCCAAAGGTTATCTCAAGAATTCAATGGATTCAAAGAGCAAAT
>CAUYPK010087013.1:0-22013 GCA_963574355.1 Loris lydekkerianus | reverse complement strand
AGTTTCATAGTAGGGCTGAGTACATTGGATACTTTTTCTTCCATTCTTGAGATACTTTACTAAGAAGAATATGTTCCAGCTCCATCCATGTAAACATGAAAGAGGTAAAGTCTCCATCTTTCTTTAAGGCTGCATAATATTATGGATTGGAATTTTGTCAAAATACTTTCCAGGGGTGGGTATGTTACGCTTGGAGCTAAGCACATATGAAGTATCCCTGATTGTAGCTATAAATCACAACTCTAATTTGGTGAATTACAATGATAAATTAAAACAAAACAAAACAAAACACCAACACCTCTGTAATGAATGAAGCTAGATATCTATGTTTGAATTGGTTAAAAGTTGACCACCCCAGCTTACCCCAAGAGCAGAAGTTCTCAGCTCTGGTTGCATGTTAGATTCACCTGGGAAGTTTTTAAAACATACCAATGCCCAGAGCAAACCTCTGGCCAGTGAAATCAGAATCTTCAGGGATGGGAGCCTAGGGAGGAGTATGTTCCAAGAGGTTCTAAAGTGCAGTCAGGGGTGACCACTGCTTGGACAATCACCTTTCCGCCTTCTTAAGAGTTACATTTTTAGTTTTCTGTTATGTGCATTCCAGGTTTATAAAATTATGTACATCACAATCCTAAATCCCAACAAAGGTACTTACTTTTATCCACTGGTTAAATATAGCTGCTTCGGCGAGAAATGACATTTCCTTATTCATATTGTGCGCGGGAGGGAGAGGCGGGAGAGGACACAGGGAAAAGAACAATGAGAAGCAGTCCCGGCACATTTCTGGGCGTCTGCACTTAGCCTCGCTGGGGCCGGGCTCGTTGTCCTCACCAGCCTCGCTGGTGCTGGCAGATGGGTGTCCCCTGTCACTGCATGTCACCCAAGCAGTGAGTTTCTTTTACACTAAGGTGGCTCAGTTATCCTCTACCTTTGAAGTCAAGAAGTAATTCTAGAAACTTCAAATGACCCAATAATCCAAAGTTCTTGCAAATCAGAATTTAGGTTGTAAGAACATGGTCAACCAGATGCTAAGGAGGGTCCCGGAGCTTAGCAAATGCCCCCCTTTCAGAGTCGTGTTGAGCAGAGGCTGGGAATGTGGAATCAAACCACGCGGGTTTTCATTCTGGTTCAGCCATATCCTAGATCTTTAGCCCAGTTATCTAATGGAACTCAATTTTCTCTTCTGTCAAATGGGGGCTAATAAAAGCTGGTTAATGTGGGTAATAGGGGGTCTTGTCTTCATCCTCGTGCTTTTGAGTTTTCCCTTGACTTACCACCGCCACATTCCCGTAGCACAGAAGGCCATCTCCTTCATAGCCCTCTTGACAAACGCAGCTCCAGACACCAGAAGTAAACTGACAGCTTGCCTGACAAAACCAAGATGAGAGACTAACTTGCTTTCCTAAATAAAGTGTTTGTAATGAAAAAACAGTCAAGTAACTCACCAATGGATGGCATTTGCCGGTTTGTTCCAAACAGGAAGCTTTGGGTTCACAGTCAATCCCATTCCCTTGAAATCCTTTCTTGCATTCACATTCATTCTGTAATTCCAAGGAAAGAATCAGAGAGGATCATTCAAGGCCTTCATGCCTTGCCTTCCTGTGACATAGGAAAATGGAAGATAGATACCATAGCCCTCTTAGAGAACAGTGTCAAGGTCTTTTGCTTGTTACGCTTAGACTCTACATTACACTTAGTCTCCACATTCTGCATTACATTTTCCAATCTGGTAGCTTCCCGATACCCTCTTTGTTAAATATTCTTTACCCAAAAAGGGCCGATAGTTTCAGAGAAAATTTAGACCCTAAATAGGATCATATTGGAAAAGTTGTTCCCCTCTTGAAAAGAGGAAGGTTTAGCAAGCCATGGAGCAAGTTATGGACTTTTATCTTTAAAAGCATAGGCACTGTCTGCCATTATTCCTTATAAGGAACACATGACTATCTTATATAAAGGCTACCACACACAGAAGCACATGACTGCAACTGTGTGTGCAGGGCAAGACCTTACCAACAAGGGTGTTTAACCTTTTCCACCCGGTGTTGGGAGACATCTCCAGGCACTTCCAACCTGGCAACCCTCTGGTGTAATTGGTCCAGATGTGCTTTGTCTTTTTAAAGTAATATTCCTGGCCAGGAATGGTGGCTCGTGTCTGCAATCCTAGCACTCTGGGAGGCCGAGATGGGTGGATTGCTTGAACTCAGGAGTTTGAGATCAGTCTGAGCAAGAGTGAGACCTTGGCTCTACTAAAAATAGGAAAAGCAGCTGGATAGTGTGGCGTGCACCTGTAGTCCCAGCTACTTGCGAGGCTGAGGCAAGAGGATCCCTTGAACCCAAGAGTTTGAGGTTGCTGTGAGTGGTGATGCCATGGCATTCAACCCAAGGTGACTGAGTGAGACTCTGTCTCAAAACAAAAACAAAGTAACATTCCTAATAATTAAGATTTGTACCTATTTGGAATGTCTAAACATTTTTAACACAATTAGTACCAGCAGAGAGCACTCCTACACATGGTATGTTGTATTTCTCATATAACACCATGGAGAGCCCCTCTCTACCTTTGTCTCCCCGGTCAGGGTGTCTTTCAAGTCTGTGTGCAGAAAGGAGGACAGAACAGAGTGGGGGTGGGCATTGTCCTAGATGGCCCTGTTGCCCTTCATCCTCAAATTCATCTGTTGAAGTCCTGACTTCAAATATCTCAGAAGGTGACCTTCTATGGAAACGGGGTTGTTAGGTAATTAGTTAAGATGAGCTTCTCCTGGAGTGAGGTGCATCCTGAATCTAGTGTGACCAGTGTGCTTATATATAGGGGACATTGGGAGACAGGTACACACTCGGGGAGAACACCATGTGAACACAAAGGCAGAGATCAGGGCGATGTGTCCACAAGCCAAGCAACTCCAAGAATGGCCAACGAAATTCCAGAAACTGGGCAGGGGAGAAGCATGGGGTGGATTCTCCTTCACAGCTGTCAGAGAACCAATCCTGCTGACACACTAGGATCTCAGAGTCCAGCCTCCACAGGGGTGAAACAAGCCTTTTTTTTTTTTGTTGTTGTTGTTGTTGTTCTATGGGCCACCCAGCTTGTGGTGCATTGTTGTGGCGGCCCTAGAAATCCAGTGCATACACCAAAGCATTCTTTTTTTTTCCTTTTCTCAAATGCAATCTGCCAACTCAAGGGAGGCAAAATGAATGTGATCATTTACTAAATGCTTGATAAGATGTAAGACTTCAATAAGCTCCTTCCTGATTAGGACTCCTGGGGCCCTAATTTACCTTTTAAAGCTAATTTCCTCCAGACCCATGAGCGGATTCTCCTGGTGGAGGAATCAGAAGAATAAATGGGAAAGTGGCCTTTCAGTGCGGGAGAACAACCAAACCACAGCGCTTACTCTACGTGGCCTTTACATTTATCACTTTGTGCTGTTCCAGCTTGTCTGTCGCCTGGCACAGGAGTGTGCTTCTGTCTAAGGCTGGCTGGGGGCCCTGGCGGGGATAGTCTCTCATCTCCTCTGCTGGGCTCACAGTGAGCAGGCGCCTGAGAGGTGTTAGCTGGATGAGTGAATACATGAATGGGGATGTGAACCTCCGTTTTGTCTGCCCAGCACCTGTTCTCTCTCTTTCTGGAAACTGCACTCCCGTTCGGCTTTGGGGACACCATCGCTCCCCCTCTTCTGGTGCACAAGGTGAAATATGCCTGGTTCCTTCACCCCAGGGTGGTGACACAGGGTTTTGGCCTGAGCTAACCGTGACTGTACTTAATATACTTGGCCTGATTTCCATAATTGCTCACAGGGCTGATGGGAGCGTCTGGAAATGAGGATGGTTATGAAAGCTCCTCAATTTGAGCCACAAAAGAGAATGAATCCTGAGCTTTGGGGGAAGTTAGCAGAAAACTCTCTCTAGTCTGCTTAACAAAGCGTTATGATGGTGCACGTCTGAAGCTGATAGAGACTACCACTACCACCTCAGGGGTCTGGAAGAAGCTGGGCCATGAAACTAACCCTTTATGAAGCCTTTTGAGCTCTGAGTCCTGTTGAGTTAGACCCACATGTGGATTGTACAGGAATGCGAACCTACATATTCCCCTTTCTTTTAAAATCACTTTTCACTGTGGTTCCTTTTTTTTTTTTTTTAATAAAGAATTGTGGTAACTACATGTGAGCCAAAATTCACCATTTTAACCTTTTAAAAATCTGCAGTTCAGTGGCATTAAGAATAGTCGCATTGTTGTATAACCATCACCATCTCCCATGTCCAGAACATTTTCATCTTCCCAAAGTGAAACTCCATGCCCATTACAACGAACTCCACACTCTCTGCTCACCCAGCCCCTGGCAACCACCATTCTGCTTTCTGACTCTGTGAATCTAGGGAGCTCAGATAAGTGGAATCACACAGCATTTGACCTGTGTCTGGCTTCTTTCACTTAACATAATGTCTTCAAGATTTACCCTGGTAGTATATATGCCAGAACTTTCTTCCTCAAGGCTGCTTAGTATTCTATTGTATTTCTCACTCATCTGTGGAAGGACACTGCCTTGTGTCCACCTTTTGACGATTTTGTGAATACAGAATGGGAGAAGATATTTGCATGCTACCAATTCTACAAAGGGTTGACGATGAGATTATAGAAAGAACTTAAGCAAATCAATAAGAAAAGAATCAAACGACCCCATTAAAAAGTGTGCAAGAGACAGAAACAGATAGACTAATGATAGACTAATGGCCAACAGATAGATGAAAAAGTCCTCATTGATTCTGATCATCAGAAAGGTGCAAATCAAAGCCACTCTGAGATGTACCTAACCCCAGAGAAATGGTGTGGATGCGGAGAGGAAAAACAGTTATACACTGTTGGTGGGACTTCAGACTGGGGCAGCTTCTATGGAAGGGAGTATGGAGATTCCTGAAAGAGTTAAAAGTAGACATACCATTTGATCCTGCAAAACCTTTACTAGGTATTTATGCACAGGATAAAAAAGGCATTCTACCATAAAGACACTTGCATTCAAATATTTATGGCAGCACAATTCACAATTGCAAAGATGTGGAAACCCCCCAAATGCCCTTCGACATAGGAATAGATTAATAAATTGTGGTACATCTATAACAGGGAATATTCATTCATAAAAGGTTGGAGATTATGTAACTTTTGTAGCAACCTGGGTGGAATTGGAGATGATTCTCCTAAGTGAAGTATCACAAGAACAGAAACACAAACATCACACATATCCAGTATCTAAATTGGAGCTAGTGGATTAACATCTCCAAGCTCACACAAGAGAAGAACTCAGTGAAACTCAAGCTGCAGGGAGGGGTTGAGTACATTCCACCAACAGTTACATTGCAGGAGTATCTGGACTCTATGTGGGAGTGAGAGATACCAACAAATTGGACCTTAACCTTACACATGCAAACTATGGATAGATATTAACACATATACAGAAATGTGAGCACCAAGAACCCAAGGCTGGGGACCAAAAGGGAGGTACTGTGGTGAGCAAGGTTAGACCTTACACAAACAGTGCCTGTGTTAAGAGGAGAAATGCATTTATGAAAGAGCAGAAAATAATTTGGAAGTTTAAAAAAAGGTTCAGCCTTAAAACAGGAAAATGAGAAGTTACATCAAGATTTGAAAGATAGGATCATGATTTCAAATCCGGATTCCCATCTCCCATGTCTCTGGACCTTCCTAGCCTTCTAGAATACACCTATTGGTCCTCCCTGTGGGGTGGAGTGGGGGGAGGAGGGACGGATGGGAAGGGGCCCTTGTCAGTCACCCTTCTTGTCCGGCTCTTCTGGAGCTGATTAATTTCTAAGCAGTCGCCTCTCTGCCTTGGTCTCCATTAAATGGAGGGTGAGCGAAAGTGACCAAGGAGCTACAGAGCCCTACAGGAGTACAAGGTGGGGTGGGACAGGGTCGGAGAAGGAATGTCACACAATTTTCTCTGTTATACAAGTAAGTTATTTAGCTTTTTGATGCCTCAGTTTCCTCTTCTATGAGATGAGATGATAATAATACCTTGTCATAGGTTCGTTGCGACAATTTTACCCATTATCACTGCTTCAAATGATAAAAAAGCTGCAATAAGTTCTAGGCAGAGTACTTTTGTGTCCTGGACAAAGAGAAGCCACCGCAGGAATCCTGCTGCTGCTTTGCACTCCCCTGTGTCCATACCTGGCCAGGGCCTACGTATAAGCAGGTGGCGTTTTCATGGCAGCCGCTCACGCCGGGCAGCAGGCAGTTGTTGATCTCCACACAGTCTCTCCCGTTACCTGTCCATCCCTGCTGACACACGCAGATGTGGGTGCCCAGGCCAGTCTTGATGCATTCTGCCTGCAGGAGGAAAAAGGCAAGCCAAGCCTCTGAAATCTCAAGCTAGCCATAAAATTCCAATAAGAATTTTCAGAGGAATGTTCTCGAAACACATATGTGCACTGGGTGCAGTGGGAATAATTGGAATACTTAATTTGTATTATAACCAATGAAGAGATCAGATGGTTTTACCAGCAAGATTGCTCAGAGATGGCCCCAGCTAAGGGCCTCATCACTAACATCACTATGTTATTTATGTTAAGCCAGGGACTGTTTTTTAGGTGTTTTTTTTTTTTTTTTTTTTTTGAGACAGAGTCTCACTATGTTACCCTTGGTAGAGTATCGTGGGGTCACAGCTCACAGCAACCTCAAACTCTTGGGCTTCAGCGATTTTCTTGCTTCAGCCTCCCAAGTAGCTGGGACTATAGGTGCCTGCCACAAGGCCCGGCTATTTTTTTGTTGCAGTTGTCATTGTTGTTTAGCAGGCTGGGCTAGAGCCCACCACCCTTGGGATATGTGGCTGGCACCATGACCACTGTGCTACTGGTGCCGAGCCAGCCAGGGACTGTTTTTATTATTTTGTAAGTACAAATGATCATCTTGGAGAAAGAACTGCTCTTATCTCTCTGTTTTACAGATAAACTGGGTGTTGCCCAAGGTCATGTGTCTTCAAAGAGGTGTGAACCCAGGTCCCTAAAATGTGAAGGCCCAAGCTCCTAACCCCTATGCCGGCTCTCAGGAAGGCCCCACCAGGAGGCTGAAGGGCAGGCAGGGTGAGGACAGGGAGGTGCAGGAGGAGTTGTAGAGAGGAAGCTGAGGGGGGGAGGCTTGCCCAAGGGGACTCAGGTGGGTGGGCCCAGGCAGCTGTTCCTAGATTTTATCCCCAGGAACAGAGGAAGTTACCCAGGGAGGTTTAGCCTGTGAGAAACACCATCTGAGTTGCTTCAAGTCACTCTGGCTGTGGGTGGACAACGCACTATGGGCAGGCAGGAGCGGAAGCAAGGGGACCTGCTATCAAACTATAGGTAAGAGAGGAGGGTGACTCGGGGCAGGTGGCGGCAGCACCATTCCAAAGGTATTAGCAAGAGCAATGGCGTGTTTGGACAGTGCCCATAACAGCAATAGAATTTAGGGCAAATCACTTAATTTCCCCAAGGCGTGTTTCCTAATCAGTAAAATGGGGATAACGATAGTGAATTCCTTGGGTTGGTGGGAGAAGCAAATGAAATGAGGTACATTCAAGTCCCTTGTAAGCTGTAAAGTTTGAATCGAGAGGTATTACTATGGACCTCCATATCTGATTCTCGTGGTGTTTTCTCAAGCCCCTGCATATCTGAACTTCAAAAGTGGAGGCTCCTAGAAAGTACCAGTAGCTGCTGTTAAAATTCCAGGTTCAAACACAAGTGCTTCATGCATCTGAAAAGTGATCAGACACTGGCTTTTGGAATGCCTTCCCGTGGGGTTTCTTTTAAAACAACACCAAGAACAACAACAACAAAAACCAGGCAGCTTGGAAATAAAGACCAACACTCACATTGCGGCTACAGCTTCTGGGGGTGAATCCCAGGCAAGGGTCCATCTTGGAACAGACAACTCCATCTCCTTCATATCCTGCTTTGCAGATACAGCTGCGAAGAGAAGGGTGTTAGGTTAGCCCCTGAAAGGTAAGCACCACCCTCCCAGCAGAGGGCCGGCAGGCAGAGGGAAGCGAGTCACCGCCAGGTGGCGGGACAGTTTGCTCAGGTGGAGGAAGCCAGTGTTGAAATGTGGTCAGGGGTACTTCTGGGGTCTACAGCCAGACACACCTGGCTGGGAATCCAGGCCCCACCCCTTAGCAGTGTGTGTGACACTGCCCGACCAATTCCCTTAACCATAGGGGACTTTGTTTCTGCATCTGGAAAATGGGCACAACACCTCCTGTCTGAAAGTCTCAATACCCAGCCATCTTTCTGCTCTTATTGGACCAGAACCTGCCTCTTTATAGGTCTTTCTGCTCAGTGCTAGATATGAGCAGCTCTGCCCTCTCATTTGTGTAAGAGATCTTTAAATGACAGGCAGGTGAGACTCTTCTCTGGTCCTTCAGATACATTTTTTTTCTCAAATGAGACGTTGTTAGGTGCCTCCTTCTGTGAGCTGACAGTTTCCTGACTCATCACCCTTTTAGATACTCCTCTCAACGTGTCCCGCAGTGATACTTTCACTATTAAATGTGGGCCATTCATTCACTGACGGGTTTAACCAGTACTTACTGAGTGCCCCATCATAGGTGGTGGGGACACCGTGTGGCCACAGCGTGTCCCCATGTTCTACTGCAATTCACTCATGTGCGTCACAAAAATTAACAAAAACATTTTTCATGTGTCAAATTTCCTAGAGGAATTAAACACTTCATCTGGTGCCCAAATGAAGAAATGGTCTGATCTCTTCTAAGACTGTTTGACTTTCTTAAGGTAAAAGAGAACACACAGACCCATAACCATGGTCCTCTGTGGGTGACACAGGAGGTTGTAAGGGTAATTATAATGATGTATCATTTTGCCTCAAGCACTGGTGTAGATCCTAACTCCTTAAGAAAATGGATTTTTTTTTTTTTCTTTTTTTTTTAGACAGAGACTCACTCTCTCTCCCTTGGTAGAGTGCTGTAGCATCATAGCTCACAGCAACCTCAAACTCTTGGGCTCAAGCGATCTTCTTGCTTCAGCCTCCCAAGTAGCTGGGACTATAGGTGCCTGCCACGATACCCTGCTAGTTTTTCTGTTTCTTAGAGATGGGGGCTTACTTTGCTCAGGTTGGTCTCGAACTCCTGAGCTCAGGCAATCTACCTGCCGAGGCCTCCCCGAGCGCTAAGATTAAAGGCCTGAGCCACCTTGCCTGGCCAGAAAAATGCATTCTGCTCTTATTGTAGCAGGATGCATTCTATTGTAAACCATGGAAAAGAAAAGACAGTCACTGGCTTCATATAGCTTGCAGCCTGCAGCAGGCAAGTCAGCAAATAATCGGATATTCCCAGAGAGGAAAATTTCCTCTGGTATTTCTCTTGTTCTCCCAAACCCACTGTAGGTGTTAGTATTAAGAAAATAAATTTAGATCTACCACTTCAAGATCCAATTTCCTGAAAGATGGCCTTCACCAGGGGAGCTATTATTAACAGCTTTAGGAAGTAAAGGCATTTTCAAAGGTTGGAAAGTGGGTGAACAAATCTTCAGTAATTATAGTTTCCATGAAGAAACAGCTATGATGTGTTTTCCCTGGTGCTGGGTGTTTTTTCATTTCATTCTTCTACTCTTCCCGACTGCCCTGCTGAGGTAGCTATCATCATCCTTATTGCGCTAATGAGGAAAGTGAGGCTCAGAGCGGTTAATAACTTGCTCCAGGTCACACAGCTGATAAATTTCAAAGCAAGGAACACTGCAAATTGAGATTCTTTCCACAAAAGCCACATTGCCTGCTGGAGAGAACAGGCCTTAGTTTACAGAGCTGAGATATGAGTTGGCTCCATCTGCAGGTAACAGAGTGGCTTTGCATTATTAAGGGCCTTCTCCCAGACCCACCTGGTTGTCCCATTGCTGTATTCACAGGTGGCATGGATGTGACAGAACTGGATGTAGGGCCCACAGGCTGATGTCTGCTTGTCACAGAATCTCCCAGCGGAGCCGTCTCTGCATGTGCCAGTGAGGCAGGCCCCGTCACTGTCTATCCTGTTATCGCATGTCCCATGAACACACAGACATTCTAAAAGAGAAGAGGGATGTCAGGGCTTGGGGACAAGCTGAGCATGGAGGCAGAGCTCCCCGGAGGACAGCGACCACCTCCTCTCACTCCCACCTGTTCTTGTCACAGCAGAGGCTGGACACTAAGCTGGGGATAGCTCCTGCTGCTGCTTTTCAGGGTCTAAAGCGTTTCTCAGAGTGCCTTGATGGCCCTTGGTGACTTTCCTACCCAGGACAGTGGATTTTCAACCCTTTTCTTAATCTCATGGCACACTTCAACCTATTGTTGAACTTCTACAGCACACTTCAATTATGTTGATCAAAAAAAAGAAAGGAATATGAAAAAGAATAATTGACCATGCTTTGCACTTCTTTCAAAAATAATTTAATCAATGATCTTTAAAAAGTTTTGTGGCACACCTAAGATCCTCTCCCAGCACCCCAGTATGCCATGGCCCACCGGTTGAAAAATCACAGATTCAGGAGGAGAAGAATGTGGTGTTGCGGCTGCTTTTTGAGTGTGAAGGGGTGTCAGGGACAGGTGGGTAAGGTGCTGTGAAAAAGGGGAAGGAACTCAATTTTCAACGACTTTCCTGTTAGACAGTTTAGTCTGGAGATCTCTCACCTTCTTCCATGAACTATTCTGATGTAAACAGGAGTGATTGCTCAGGCTGGGGGGCCCTGGTGTGCTCACCACTCTGTCACAGCAGACCAAGGAGAAATAAAGGGCAATATTTGGGCGACTGATGTCATTTGAGGCCCTTTCACCCCCACCATCTCATTAACAGTTACCAGTCCCAGGAAGTGGGAACTTCTATTATTCCTGTTTTTCAGATGAAGAAACCCCAGCTTGCTGCGAGGACCCCACGCAAAGACTTGAACCTGGGCTTCCAAGCCCATTTCTGTCAGTGAGTGCCCGTGAACATATCAGATCATTGTATTAACTGCCGTTCCAGGTCCCTGTTACTATTTTAGCTGCTTAATTTCCTTTTGATGATATCTTGAAAAATTGCAGTGTGAGCCCCCTCGTCAGACTCAGGCTTCTGTGCACATGGGAGCAAGAAGAAAGCTACGGAGATTCTCAGAGGGAGGTGGGAGGGATGCTGAGCCCTGAAATCCAACCAGAAGTGAAGGAATCAGGGGACCGAGCCTTAGGGGGCTGATGGAGAGGAATTAGCGGAGGTGCTTGCAGCCAAGACTCAGGAAAGAGAAAGGGGACTGGAAAACTACAGCTGTATCTACCCCCCAAAATCTTCATACAATTCTAAGGAAGTCAGGGCTTGTTTCCCAAGGAGCAAGACCCATGCATGTGTCGTGGGTGGCCACAGGCCTGGGATGGGAGGCAGGAGAGCTGCCGCCCCACGCTCCCCCAGGCTCAGCAACCTGTCCCGCAGGCCTCAGACAAATGCCAGTCTTGGAATAGCCCCCAGGCATCCAGTTTGGCAAAAAGAACACTGGAACAGGGTGCTGTAGGCTGGGCTTGGCTGTTCTCTGTCCATCTTGGGTGATCACTGTGAGGATCAAATAAGGTGAGAGAGCGGACGGCTGTGTATTTTGTCACAGATGTGCAGAGTTAGTAGCAATAATAATAGCAGTTTTGTTTATTGAATACAATCTGGGTGCAAGCTCTGTGGTAAAAGTCCCAAATTCTGGTCTAACCTCCTGTCAAAAACCTACGAAGTAAGTGCCAATATTATCTTCATTTTATAGATGGAGAAATTGAACAACTTTTTTTTTTTCTTTTCTTTTTTTGCAGTGTTTGGCTGGGGCTGGGTTTGAACCTGCCACCTCCGGCATACGGGGGTGGAGCCCTACTCCTTTGAGCCATAGGCGCCGCCCAAAGTGAATAACTTTTCCTAAGTTCATATAGTCAGTAGGTTGCAGAGTTGGGCCTTCAGTTCAAGTAGGTCTGAACTATTTCACAGCAAGCTCTGAAATACTCGTTTGACCCTATTACTAAGTCCTAATCTTAACTTAGAAATATGTAAAATATAAAGATAGAAGGAAATATGCACAGGGTATCATTTTAAAGGATATACTGTATTTCTTAAGACTATCTAAGTGCATTTTTCTCCCCCACGCCTATTGTTGTGGGACTTTTTACATGTTTGACAAGCTTTTTTTTGGTGGGGGGAGTCTCACTCTGTCACCCTAGGTAGAGTGCTGTGGCATTACTATAGCTCACAGCAACCTCAAATTCTTGGGCTTAAGTGATCTTGCCTCAGCATAGCTGGGACTATAGGTGAGCACTACCAGGCTTGGCTAGTTTTTCTATTTTTAGTAGCGATGGGATCTTGCTCTTCCTTAGGCTGGTCTCGAACTCCTGAGCTTAAGTAGTCCACCTGCTTCAGCCTCCCAGAGTGCTAGGATTACAGGCATGAACCACGGTGCCCAGCTTCGACAAGTTTCATGATATTTTTGTCATTGCACTTAGAACAGTAGATAGTAGCTGGGATACTTATGGCACAGACTATGTGCTAAGTGTTGTTCTAAGGCAAGTGCTTTCCAGTAATAACTTGTACTAACTCCTGAGGCAGTTAAAGAAACTGAGGCATAGAGAGGTATGAAGACTTGCCCAATGGAGGCAAGATGGAATAGCAGATGGAGGAGTTGATGGAGGAGGTCTGTTTGAAAGGTAGGGGGTGAACCTGCTTCTTGATAGAGAACCCACTCTCTTGAATCAGAAGCTCTGCAAGTGGGACCCTCCGGCATACGCCGGAGTGTGAGAACCACAGTGTAAAAAACACCCTGCAATGATGGCAACCCCAAGCAAAGGGGTCACAAGCCACCCACCTGCTCCAGCAGCCTGCATGAGCACAAGGGGGACCCTGGCATAGGAGTGGAAGGGAGCTCCAGAAGCATCACTTACTTTTGCCACATCGAGGTCCATATTTATTGGAATCGGAGCAGAACTGACACTGTGAGCCTTGGAATCCATCCTCACAAATGCATGTCCCGTTGCCGCCGAAGCCGTCTGCACACTGGGAGCAAAGACAGGCCCCGTGGGCTGTTAGGTCACAAGTCTGTGAGGAAGAGACTGTCTAGATGTTTTCATTCCAGGGCCTGACTTCTTTGCTCTCAGATTCAATCTCACTTGAAATCGCTTTTTTAGGACCCCTTGTGGGCAGTGCTCTTGGGGAAGATGCTAGAACAGTGACTAGCTTGGGGACCCCGAGCCAGGATTTAGAACTTTAAGAGAAGTCACTGAAGGGAGGGTCGTGATGGGGAACCAGGAACCTTCAAGAGACGCGTACAGGATAAGTGATCGAAGAGGGGCCTTCAGAATGAGGGCCCGGCCTTTCTCTCTGTACATTCTCACTCAGCTCTGTGACTCCAAACTGCAGTGTTTTCTCTCTTCAGTGGGAAACATATGCTCCTCCACCTTCCCGGCCCAGCCAAGTCTAGGTTCGTATTGACCGAGGTGCATCAGCATTGGGGACAGCTGCCTTCCCGGTCCCTTGGCCACAGTCTTAGACGGGCCTCTCCCTGTCCTCCTTTTCTGCATGGTATCCCCACCCGTGGATGTATAGGTTTTTCTTTCCCCTTGAAAGAAATGTATTTTAGATGTGGATTTTTTAAATGCACAGATCTCTAATTTCCCCATCTGAATTACTGCTACTTTTACCTTTGTTTGTTTAGCTTTGGCCTCCACGCCTGATGAGCTAAGTTTTGGCCTCATCATTTTCCTAGGTTTTGCAGACAGGTTAAATAAGCAATCAAAGGGCAGTGCTTTTTTTAAAAAAAAAATATTTTTAAGTACCATATAATCTTAGTTTTGAAAGGGGTCTTAGAGGCCAATGTAGGTCAACCTTCATATCTCCCTTGGTAGAAGGTGATATCCAGAGTCACCAAGGTCCTGCCATTGACAATAGGTAGAGTCCCAAAGCAACATCACTGGAGTAGATTCCTGGGTAGATGCCTAGTAAGGGGATTTCAGGATCAAATGAGGAGGTCTAATTTGAATTCCTTGAGGTTGTACTAGTTTGCAGTCCCACCAGCAGTGTAAAAGTGTTCCCTTCTCTCCACATCCACGCCAGCATCTGCAGCTTTGAGAATTTGTGGGTGTGCTCCTACTTACTGAGCACAGTAATAGGAGTAGTAACTGATTGGTTTCTTTTATTTTTTGGGAATAGTGGCCAGCATTGTATCATTCTTTAGTTTAGCAAGTTTTTTTTAATTGTTTCAGGTTAATCGAAGGTACAAAGAATTAGTTTACAATGTTTGCATTTGTTAGGTAAAGTCCCTCTTATAATTGTGTCCTGCCCCCAAGAGGTGTGCCCTGCACCCTAACACTGTGCCCAGTAAGTAGGAGCACACCCCAAAATTCTCAAAGCTGCAGATGCTGGCGCGGATGTGGAGAGAAGGGAACGCTTTTACATTGCTGGTGGGACTGCAAACTATTACAACCTCAAGGAATTCAAATTAGACCTCCTCATTTGAATCTGAAATCCTGTTACTAGGCATCTACCCAGAAAAAAAATATCATTTATCATAAGGACATTTGCACTAGACTGGTTTAACAGCTTTAAAAATTGTTTGTTTGTTTTTTTGAAACAGTCTCAGTTTGTCGCCCTTTGGTAGAGTGGCATCACAGCTCACAGCAACCTCAAACTCTTGGACTCAAGTGATCCTCTTGCCTCAGCTTCTCAGGTAGCTGGGACTACAGGTACCCGCACAATACCTGGCTATTTTTGGAGACAAGGTCTCTCTCTGGCTCAGGCTAGTCTCAAACTCATGAGCTCAGGCAATCCACCCGCCTTGGCCCCCCAGAGTGCTACCATGATCAGCCCTTTAAAAATTGTTATTTGACTTGAGTTAAGAAAGGTCAGCCTTCAGCATTCATTGTGTGGAAAATGTGCATTGTGAACTGGCCTTCTCACCTGTCCATTTCCTGAGCATGGATTGGAGAAGCCTCCTGGACATTGGCTGCAGTCGGGGCCATAGAAGCCTTTGCAGCATTTTGGTATCTGGGAAACAAAACGCATATTGCACTTTGAAACCCTAAGCAGAGCTCCAGTTCCTCAAAGGGGGCATATTTTAATTTCCAGTGTTGTAATAAACCATATTGGCCCTTCCCAGTGAACATAACCCTCTGGCAGGTGATGGCACAGCTAGTACTCAGCCATCTGGTCACCACACATCCATCGAGCCCCTCTTGTGGCTGCCAGCCAGGCTCTATGCCTGTGCAAAGAAGACAGATGAAGCCTCGAGCATTTATGGAGCCAATGTTCTAAGTCAGGGAACAGACTATAAGTGAATGAACCACCAGAAAAAAAAAATAAATAAATGAAAGAAGATCATTTCAGAGGATGGCAAGTGCTGGTCAGCACTGGGAGAACCAAGTCCTGTGACAGTGGTGGCAGGAGGGGAGTCTGGGGAGGCCACCATGGATTGAGTGAGGACAGAGGCCGAGACAGTGGTCAAGGCTTGGGAGATGAGTCAGCCCAGGGGAATCTAAAGAGCACGATGAGGAAGGGAAGGGAAAGAGTGGAATGAGGGGAGAGGCAGGTGGGAGCCACCCACGGGCAGAGAGTGGGCTCTGTGTTAAGGGAGTAGGGACCACGGGGATGTGTGATGCTGGTAAGGGGCTGGCCTGGCCACCAAGTAGAGAATCCTCCCTTTAGTTCCCCTGCAGAAAGATGTTGTCAATGCCCCATGGGCCACGGTGACCATGCAGACTAGAGCCTGAGAGCATGGCCTTGCTCTGCTGGGCCCCTGGCCACACAGTCCTCACCTTCATGGTGGCATTACAGTACTGGGCACAGCCAGCCTTCCGGCTCTTTAATATGCTCCTGTAGACACATCTCTGAGTGAAGAGTGGCTGGAAGAAAACCAGGAAAGTGAGGCTGCCTTTCACGGTCCTCTGGGTATAGCTTGGCACCTGCATATATCCTGAGCAGAGGATGCTGGACCACACCGGTGCTTCTGGGTCCAAGTCGGAGCTTGGGCCCTCTCTTTAGGCCTGCTTCCTCATCAATAGGATATAGGCCAGGGTCTGCACATTCTGTGCTCGTGCACCTTTATGCCCCCTCCCATGCCTGGGCAGACATCTCTAATTGATCCAGGAACACTTTCTGTTCATCCTGGATGTGGCCCCGCCTCCCCTTCTGATTTACAGCCATTCCCTGAGCTCCTGCTAATTCAGAAGCCCACTGAAGAGTCTATATGTTGTGGAATGATCCATCTAATGTCACAGCAGTTGTTTGAGTTTTCTCTTAGGAGTGGGGGCGGATTAAAATGCACCTGTCTGTACTCCAACCACTGGCGCCCAATCATAACTATCTAGAACTACCACTGCGGGAACTTACTATGGGCCAGACATATGGCACATATAACTTTGTCAGTCTCCTACTCCACACAGATGTTTTTCACGCCGTTTTTATAGATAGGGAAACTGAAACCCAGGCAGGTTAAATCATTCCCCTCCCCCCCCCTTTCCAGGAAACACTGCAAGTATAAGGTCCAGAGAATGAGCCTTATTACCTGTTGGTTTTAAGATCAGAGGCGAATCATGCGGTCTCTTTGGGCCCGAGCTGCCTAGTCTGTGCAATGGGACAGTAACACTGGTAACAAGTTTTCATGCGAGTCTAGTCCCTGCCTCAGATTTTGTGCTAGATATTCATGTCAAGCTTACCCCTTCTTCTTAGGTTCTTGCTCAAGAAGAGACAAACGAGATCTTCCTGGGGTATGAAATCCTAAGATCTGAGATGTATAAAGGTGTTCTGGGGTCACCCACAGGGGAACATTACAGTCCCCTTGTTGGGTCTCAGAATTAACCAGGGGTGGATCGTGGGATTATGGGAGGAGTGAGTGGAGGGTTCTTTTGGCTCCTACTAAATTTGGGCTGGTGGCTCAATGCAGGCAGCAAACCACATGTCACCAGTGTGACCTTGTGCAAGGTATTTTGTTGCCTTAGTTTCCTAATCATCATTGGTTGTGATAATAATATATCTACCCCAAGCGGCACCCTACATTCACTGTGATATTAGCCAACATGATTTCCTCTCCCCCTCCCTCTCACACCCCCTGGCTGACGGCATCCTGAAGGACTCAGCGCTGATGGTGTCACGAAGCACAGTGAACATCCAGGCACCTGTGCCTAATTAGTGTTCTGCTTTACTAAACACTTCATGTTGAAGAGTCATCACTTCCCATAATCATCTAATCTAGCATTTATGGAAACTTCTGGTTCGAAAGTCCTTTCTTATGATGAACTCACAGGTAGAAATTTCCATCATTAATTTTTACCTTAGAACACTTTGCTTTTTGCTACCAACCGATCACTTAGCATAGAAAGTGGAGGTTGTTGCACAACTGTCTTTTCTTATTGTATTTTTTTTAATTTTTTTTTTTTTGAGACAGAGTCTCACTATGTCATCCTTGGTAGAGTGCCGTGGCATCATGGCTCACAGCAACCTCAAACTCTTGGGCTTATGCAATTCTCTTGCCTCAGCCTCCCATTCCAAGTAGCTTGGACTACAGGCACCCACCAGCTATTTTTTGTTGTTGTTGCAGTTGTCATTGTTGTTTAGCTGGCTCAGGCTGGGTTCGAACTCGACAGCCTCAGTGCATGTGGCTGGCGCCGTAACCACTTTGCTACAGGCACCAAGCCGGTTTTTCTTTTTAAATGGAGCTTCTCATGATCAAAACAAACAAAAAAAGACCCCACTGTTTCTTATTCATCCTTATGCCCTGGAACCAAGCACTATGTCCAAACATATTAAAAGTAATCCTCAATAAACATATATAGAATTTAATCAAACTTAAAAGTTTTTAATATTTCCGGTGTCATATTCCTGATGTTTCTCTTCAGAATTATGCTTAGGAAGAGCAAATACAAATATTGGATTTTATGTAAGAGGGAGAAAAGTAGAGAGGAACCGAGTGGCTACTTGATTTAGGAATTGTGCTTGGCTTTTTGATGCCAATCTTTGTGTTGTTGTCATTATTGTTATTAGTTTCAGATAAAAAAAATAGAGTAAAAAGGTTGAACAGCTTATCTAAGGTCAGTGAATAGGATTCAAACACAGATCTGCGTGTTCTCTTTCGACCATCCCTTCATATAATAGGCTAAAAGCTCATCTCATTAGCAATTAATATTTTTTAAAGAAGGAAGGTGGAAAGGCCGAGAAACCAGTGAGGTTTCTTGGGTGATTTGTGGTTTTGTGAAGCTGCCACACTCACCGTGGGATGGGAGTTGGCAGGACATTTGCTCCGGGACGGTAGGGAACAGCTCACGCAAGTGCCCTGGAAGGAAAGACGTTGGGTCAGTCCTTGTGTCTCTGCCCCGGCACGTGCTCCCTTCCCTGTGAAGGGAGCTGCCCTCTGGCCACGCTCCAGTCTTCCTCCCACCCAGTCCGGGGATAGGAGCACAGTAAATACTGGGAGTTGGGGGGAGGTTAAAGCTGAGCCTGCTTGGATCAGTCCTTTCCTCTCCCTCTTTCAGGGCCAGCCTGTCCACAGGCCGTGAGACACACTTGGGGCCACGTGGAGATAGAGGCAGAGGCTGCAGCCATGCAGCTCCAAGCCAAGGAATGCCAAGGATTGTTGGAGCCATCAGAAGCCGGGAAGAGGGAAGACAGGCTCCTTCCCTAGAGCCTTCAGAGGGAGCACAGCTCTGCTGGTGTCCCACTCCATCCGTGGCAATGTGTCATGGCCGCCCGGGAAGCTAATACTCTTGGCTAGCACCTTTCATTGCAGAAATTATCTGAGGAACTTTGGCACATGGTTCATGAGACAGAACTTCTGCGGTAAAACTGTCAGGATTTTCCCGGAATTGTGAGGAGTGGAACATCACCTGCTCTGAGGGGCTACTGGGGGCCCTTGTTTATTCTCCCAGTCCTCTTACCAGTTTCATTTCCATACGGGTCTCGTCACATCGATGGGGCAGAACTGGCACGATGGACGGGGGAACGAGAACTCCAGCTAGTGTGTAAATTCGGCCATTTTTGGCAGCAACCTCTGTTTCTTCCATTGCCACATCATTTGCCAGAATCTGTCCCTGGAAGGAAGCAATGACATCCTTTGTTCTGTGCTGCAGGAGTGCCAGTGACCCCCCCAGGCAGATCTGAATGGTGGCAATTCATTAAAAAGTCCTCAATGCCACTTAACTTTTCACTGGAGGGAAAGTTCCTATATCAGAAAGGTTTGGCTGACAGAAAGACTGGATCTGTTACATGAATGCTTGACGAACACCAGGCAAAAAATGTCCCTGCAGAAATGGTCCCTGGGGAAGAGGTATGACTATAATTGTTCCAGCTCTACAACATGTTTGCTGTGAGACGTGGGGCAAATTGTCTTGCCTTTCTGTGGCGAAATAAGGATTGATTGATTCATCCCAATACATTATTGACTTTGAATTATGTCTGCCTTAGGTGTGGGGATACATCAGTGAAAAGACAGACAGGTTCCCACTTGTGTTCCAGTGGACAAAGCAGCAAATGAGCCAATTAGCAAAGGTTTCTGATCTCCATCCCCTCCCTCATCCTTTCATTGCAGAAATTCTTTGAGGAACTTTGGCACATGGTTCATGAGACAGAACTTCCATTCTACTCCCTCTGGGGTATTATTATTATTATTTTTAAAGGTATTTTATTTTATTTTTATTCTTTTCTCTTTTTTTTTTGTTGTTGCAGTTTGGCCGGGGCCAGGTTTGAACCCACCACCCTTGGTATATGGGGCTGGCGCCCTACTCACTGAACCACAGGCGCTGCCCCTCTATCCCGGGGTATTAACAGCAACTTAATCCTTCTGGTTGCTTAAGTCAAAACCTGAGAGTGCTCCTGGTTTCATCTGCCTTCAACCCCCGTCCAGTCCATCAGCAAATTCTACTGAGTCTACCTTCAAAATACATTCAGAATTCAACTACTTCTTACCATGTCCCTGGCCTGGGTCAATATCATTTTCTGGACTATTGCAATCAAATGAAATCTCCAAAACAGCCTTTCAAAATGCATGTCTGATCATGTCATTCCTCTGCTCAAAATCTTTCAATTGCTTCTCATGTGTTTTGAAGGAAGGGCCTGCATACTTAGCCTGACCTCCCGGGTCCCTGGGACCTGCCCCACGCTGCCCCTCCCTCCTGCTGCCTGGCCTCCTCTCCCTCTCTCTCCTTTTTGTGCTCCCTGTTCCAGCCACACCATCCTTGCTGTTCCTCAAACAGCTGAGGCGTGCTCCTTGCTCTGTGCCTCTGTCCCTGCTGCTCTCTCTCTCTGGAATGCCCTTTCCATGGCGAGTCACACTGCTTGTTCCCCCATTTCCTTCAGGTCTCTGCTCAGAAATTTCCTTCTCCACGAGGACTTCTTTGTTGCCTTATCTAAGATGCCAGCCCTTCTCCATTCTCCATGGTCCTTCCCTGCTTAGCTCTTTTTCTCCTTAGCACTCACTACTCTCTAATATATGAAGTATTTTACTCATTTAGCGTGACTATACCCCTACTTACTAAAATAGAAATTCCATATAACCAAGGACTTTTGTCTATTTTATTCACTGGTCTGTCTTTAAGACCTAGAATGGTGCCTGGTACACAGTAGGCACTAAGCAGTTATCTGTTGAAAGGATGAGATCACCACCATCACCATCCACAGGGATTTAACAGGAGACATCATTTCTGTGCTGCCAGAGTTCTGATGTTACAATCCTAGAGAGTGAGCCGAATTTTGCCGCCTTCTTTGAGTTCTTACAGTTAGTCATGTTCTATTCTCAGGGGTTAGGTGATATCTCAGGGTGGTTTTGATTTGCATTTCTCTGATGGTATATGGGGCCAGCACCCTACTCACTGATGTAGTTGATTAGGGACGATGAGCATTTTTTCATGTTTGTTAGCCATTCATCTGTCTTCCTTAGAGAAGGTTCTATTCATGTCTCTTGTCCAGTGATATGTAGGATTGTTGGCTCTTTTTTTTTGTTGTTGATTTCTCAAAGCTGCAGGTGCTGGTGTGAATGTGCAGAGAAGGAAACACTTTTACACTGTTGGTGGGACTGCAAACTAATACAACCTTTTTGGAAGGAAGTATGGAGAATCCTCAAAGAACTCAAATTAGACCTCTCATTTGATCCTGCAATCCCATTACTAGGCATCTCAGGGGGGAGGGGATCATTTATCATAAGGCCATTTGCACTACTCTGTTTATTGCAGCTCAATTTACAATTGCCAAATTGTAGAAATAGCCTAAAGGCCCACCAACCCAGAAATGGATTGTGGTATATGTACACCACGGGATACTATTCAGCTACTAAAAAAGATGGAGACTTTACATCTTTTGTATTAACCTGGATGGAAGTGGAACACATTCTTCTTAGTAAAGCATCACAAGAATGGAGAAGTAAGAATTCAATGTACTCAATTCTAATATGAAGGCAGTAGATGATCTAATACAAGGTGGGGGGTGGGGGAATGAAGGAGTGGGGAGAGGGGAGAGAGGAGGAGGGGGATGGATGGGGGGTCACAGTGTATGTCACATCTCTTAGGGGCAGGACACAATTATAAGAGGGACTTTACCTAACAAATGCAATCAGTGTAACCTAATTCTTTGTACCCTTAAAGAATCCCAAACAATAGAAAAAAGAAAAATGTTCAAACCAATAAAATATTTCATGACATGTTGTGTGATATGAAATTTAAAATCCAATATTTATAAATAAAGTTTTATTGGCACAAAGAAAAAAAAAATAAATCAGGTTCCCTCCCACCTCGGGGTCTGTGTACATGCTCCTCTTTCTGCCTGGAACTCTCTTCTATTCACTTGGGCCCAAGTTTACTTTGCTTATCCTGCAAAGCCTGACCAAGTTCTCCCCTCTTCGCTGAGGATGTCTTGACCTCTAGACTTTCTTTCTTTCTTTCCTTTTTTTTTTTTTTTTTTTATTAAATCATAGCTGTGTACAATAATGCAATCATGAGGTACAATGTGCTGGTTTTATATACAGTTTGAAATATTTTCACCAAACTGGTTAACATAGTCTTTATGGCATTTTCTTAATTATTG
>CAUYPK010087008.1:0-13434 GCA_963574355.1 Loris lydekkerianus | reverse complement strand
GGCATTAGTAATGCGATGGATGGCAGTGAAGACTGCGCTTTGTATGAGACCGACAGCAGTGATGATGATATCTCCAAACTCAGTGATGATGACAATGTCTATGCTGATACCCTCACATCAGATACAGCTGAAGCTCTGTTTGGGCATACAGATGATGAGGAGGAGGAATCCAGTTTTGAAGGATTTTAACCTTTGTGATTTAGCTTGATTACCTGTTAAGCTAAGAGCACCGAATCAAATAACCTATATGGCCCGAGTATAAGCCGAGTTTGGGTTTTTCAGCACAAATTTTCAGCACCAAAAACTCGGCTTATACTCGAGTATATAGGTACATTTATTGAGAGAATTGACAAGTATGGTGAAGTTGTGTTTATCTTGTTTTGTGGATATCTGTTGCCTTGCTTTGTTCTTCAGTGTCCAGGAGTCTTTACTTTGCTGGTGGTCCATTCTGTTGGTCTGTATATATTATAATACAAGTCTGAGTACTTCCTGCACAGCTGGTCTTGTAGTGGCAAATTTGCTCATTGTTTGCTTGTTGGTAGAAGATCGTTTCTCCACTGAATATAAAACTTAGTTTTTCAAGATACAGAATTCTAGGCTGGCAGTTGTTTTTGTTCAAAAAGATTGACGGTGGGAACCTACTCTCTTCTGCCTTCTAAAGTTACCACTGAAAAGTCTGCTGGCACCCTAATGGTCTTGCCTTTGTAGGTCAACTGTTTATGCCTAGCTTTTTGCAGAACATTGTATTTCCTTTTGACATGGGCCACTTTAATTACAATGTGTCCAGGAGATGGTTTGTTTGAATTTAGTCATCCAGTCATCCTGAAGTTCAGCAGCACATACTATCTGTATGTCTGGTCCCTGGCAATGTCTTCAACTAGAGCTTCCAGGCTTTGAGACTCTCTTCTTCCTCAGCAATATCTTTGATTCATATAATTGTATACTTTGCATAGTTCCATATCTCAAAAATTGCTGTTTTTGGTCTCTTTTCTGCCTTGTTAAATGTTTGGGTTAACTCAAAAGTGTTAGAGTTCTGAGAGTATTTCTTCATAATCTAATCTATTGCTCAAACTGTCTGATGTGTTTTGAATCTCCCTGAATGCCTCTTTCATTTCCTTAAGCTCCATTATACCTTCCTAATTATGTCTAGATCCTTGGTGACTTTAGTATCATTGCCTTCTTGAGATAATTTTGGACTTCATTCATTCATAATATTTTCCATGCATATTCTGAATTCCATTTTAGTCATTTCAACAAATTTTTTGTGGATGGCATTTTTTGCTGTAGTTCCACTGTATTCACTTGTAGGAGTTGATCTGCACTGAGCTTTTATTTTGCTGGGGTTCTTTTGGTGATTCCTTTTCATGTGTGTTTTCTACGCTTTTTTTAAACTTAAGCTGAAACATTAGAATGTCACTGACTCATGGTTGAGAGATACTCTCATTGGGCTTGATTAGTTGGCTCACTGGAGGTAGTCAAGGTCTGAAGAACAAAGTCTGGGCCAACCAAGTGACATATACCAGTCTTTCAGCTGTAATGGGTTCAGTATATTGTAGGGCCATTTTAATGCTCAGTCAGGTGGCCTAATATCCTGGAACATATAGCACTACACATGATCTTCTAGGTCTTGGGAATACAGAGTGACAGCTCTTTGTCCCACCAGTTGCTCAGCAGATTTTAGGGCTGCTCGGCTACCAGATCCAGTGGCTAGTATTAGTGTCATAGGCCTCAGGAGGTAGAGCTCTTCAATTCTCTTCCAGGACCTGCTGAAGTAAATCAGTAGCTTGCTGTTCTGCCATCCACTTAGCAGATTTTAGGACCATTAGTTAGATACCAACTCCAAGGGGATGGTGTCAATTTCAGAGGCCCTGGGAGATGGAGCTCATCACACCCCTGTGAGGAGCTGCCAAAGCAAAGCACCAGGTTGCTATTCCAATAGCCTGCTCAGCAGGGTTTGGAAATGGCTTCAATACTGAATCAGGCAGGATGATGTCAATTTCAAATGTGAAGTTCACATTTCTTCTAGGACCTGTCAATGCAAAGGAGCAGCTTGCTGTTCCACTGTCCCACTCAGCAGGGTTTGGCAGCTGCTTGGATACTAAAACTTGCAGGCTGATATCTGTTTCAAAGGCCCCAGGATGTGGAGCCCACCACATCCTTTTGCCCATTTAAATGAGCTACTGCTATCTCTGGAGACCTTCCTGCCCACAGCTTGTCAAAGCCGCCATGTTAAGGGTTTCATGGAATGTGGTCCCCTGAGGTCCAGCCTGCTTTTCTCTAAGTTGGATGTGGCTATGGCAGGACTTACAGTTGAAACCCCTAACCTGGGGGCAGTGTGCAGATGGCAGGCCAAACTGTCCATGAGGATGAGGTGAGGTCAGAACCAGCTAGGTAGGAGGTAGGTACAGCCTAAGCACCATCTTCCAGTGTCAGTGCAACTGAGCCAGCCTTTCCTTTTGCAGTGTACAGGGCAGGCACTCCCAGATCCCAGCCTACTGATGTTGTCATCAGGTCACACAATGTGGGGCCTCCTGAGTTTCAGCCTGATATAGTAGGGAGGCAGGGCCTGTCTCTTTTCACTATACCCTGTCTACACCACAGGTAGTTCCCACTGGATGTCAGTGGAAGAGAAGCTGGCCTCCACAATGCACAGTTATATGGTTGCCATGGGGTAGGGACAGGGTCTAGACTTTTTACTGCTCCAGTACCTGGGGGTGGGGGCACCAGCCCAACTAGTCTGTCTAAGCCAGGTGGGTCTTCCCACTACACGCCAGCACAGAGTGAAGCAGGCCTCAGCAAGGGGCACACTCTCTGGTTGCTAAGGGGGTGGATGGGCCGTGCTTACAAGCAGGTGAGAGCCAAAATTTGCCTCTATTCTTCCAGTTGCAGGGAGATTCAGAGGAGAGACCAACTAGGTGCGGGAAAGCTGGGTCTAGTCCTTCATGGCACTTTCCTGTGGGATGAGAGTTCCTACGTCTTGCTCTTCATGGAGAACCCCTGGGTGGGGCAAAGGGATCCTCCTTGCCCTTCTATTCGACTCTAGCCTCCTGCAGATCTGGTCCACTCTGTGGCTGTCCTCTCCTCTCTTTTCCTCTTTCTCATCTTCGTCCTTGGAGCTCTTCTCGGTGGGGTTACTGAACATTTCTGTTGCCTCTCCCTCTGCTCACATCAGTCTTAACCTTCCTACCTCTAGTCAGGACAATCTGATGAGAGCTGCCTCTAGTCAGCCATTTGGCTCTTTCATTCATGTTTTTTTGTTTGTTTGTTTGTTTGTTTGTTTTAATTATAGCTGTGTACAATAATGCAATCATGAGATAAAAATGTGCTGGTTCCATATACAATCTGAAATATTTTCACCGAATTGGTTAACATAGCCTTCATGGCATTTTCTTAATTATTGTGTTCAAACCCTTATACTCTACACTTAGTAAACTTCACCTGCACCCTTCCAAGATGCACCCTAGCTGCGGACCCACCAACTGGTGATTGGCGGGTCCATTCATGTTTTAAATGTCTTCTGGGAATAGGGGTTGGAAGGATTTTTCCTATAGTCTTTACTGAAGTATAAATTCACTCAGAAAAGGCACAGATCCTAAGGGACTAGTTAATGATTGTGATGGAGCCCATGTCCTTGTGGGGCCAGTACCCCCCAAGGTCCTCAGGATGCCTTTTTCTCTCCCCCAGGAGATTTCTAATTATAGGCTTTTCTCCACCTCTTCAAAAAAAAAAGAACCTTGATTTCTCTTCCTTACAGTGCTAACTCTATTCCCTGAGATGTCTAAAATATTTGACAAGGATTCAGGAAAATAGCTGCCTCCCGCAGTGGTATTCCTCTCTTCCGTGGGTATTCTGCCTCCCGCCGTGGTATTCCTTTCTCCCGTGGGTATTCTGCCTCCCGCCGTGGTATTCCTTTCTTCCGTGGGTATTCTGCCTCCCGCCGTGGTATTTCTTTCTCCCGTGGGTATTCTGCCACCCCCCGTGATATTCCTCTCTTCCGTGGGTATTCTGCCACCCGCGGTGGTATTCCTCTCTTCCGTGGATATTCTGCCTCCTGCAGTGGTATTCCTTTCTTCCGTGGGTATTCTGCCACCCGCCGTGGTATTCCTTTCTTCCGTGGGTATTCTGCCACCCCCCATGGTATTCCTTTCTTCCGTGGGTATTCTGCCTCCTGCAGTGGTATTCCTTTCTTCCGTGGGTATTCTGCCACCCCCCGTGGTATTCCTCTCTTCCGTGGGTATTCTGCCACCCGCCGTGGTATTTCTTTCTTCCGTGGGTATTCTGCCACTCGCCGTGGTATTTCTTTCTTCCGTGGGTAGTCTGTCTCATGCAGTGGTATTCCTTTCTTCTGTGGGTATTCTGCCACCCACCGTGGTATTTCTTTCTTCCGTGGGTATTCTGCCTCCTGCTGTGGTATTCCTTTCTTCCGTGGGTATTCTGCCACTCGCCGTGGTATTTCTTTCTTCCGTGGGTAGTCTGTCTCCTGCAGTGGTATTCCTTTCTTCCATGGGTACTCTGCCACCCGCCGTGGTATTTCTTTCTTCCGTGGGTATTCTGCCACTCGCCGTGGTATTTCTTTCTTCTGTGGGTAGTCTGTCTCCTGCTGTGGTATTCCTTTCTTCTGTGGATATTCTGCCTCCCGCCGTGATATTCCTTTCTTCCGTGGGTATTCTGCCACCCGCTGTGGCATTTCTTCTATCCTCTGCTGCAGGATAAAATCAGGACACACCAAATGTGTACAGATGGCAAAGGTCATGGGTTTGGGTGGTTAAATATGCAGAAGGCAATGGAGAAGTGTGCATGACATTTGAGCGGCATGAGGGCAGAGGCTTTATCCTTTTCATGGCTGTCCTCCCTGCTGCTGAGACAGTGCCCAGTTATCTGAATCAGTTTTCTGTTGCTTCTAACAATAACTGAAACTGAGTAATTTACTAAAAATAAAAACAATTTTTTTTTTTCTGTGACTGTCTCAAGCTGTCACCCTGGGTTAGAGTGACATCACAGCTCACAACAACCTCAAATAATTGTGTTGAAATGATTCTCCTGCCTCAGCCTCCCAAGTAGCTGGGACTACAGGCACCGGCTACAACACCTTGCTATTTTGTTGTTGTCACAGTTATCATTGCTTTAGTTGGCCCAGGCCAGGTTTGAACCCCCCAGCCTTTGGTATATGTGGCTTGCACCCTACCCACTGAGCTATTGGCACTACCAATTTATTTTTTATATTTCTGGAGATTGAAGTTCAAGATCAAAGGGTCACATCTGGTGAGGGCCTTCTTGCTGGTGGGGACTCTGCCATGTTTGTGGTGATGCAGGATGTCACATGGTGACAGTGCTGAGCATGCTAGCTTGAGCATCTTTCATAATGCCACCAGTCCCACTTCTATGATAACCCATTACCCCATTCATTCATGAATTTCCTAGCACTCATGGCCCAATCTCCTCTTCAAGTCCCACCTCTCAATGCTACCACATTAGGGGTTACATTTCAGCATGAGTTTGGTGGGGACATTCAGACCATAGCACCAATAGAGTGCTGATGTGCCCTAAGTATTCTTAAACTAATCAGTCCTCTTTTATGCCTGCTGGTACTATCTTGAGGGTTGCCCTGCTTGAGTCTTCTCAGAAAAAATTTTGCTTACTCTTGTTTTCCCACCAGACACCCCATCCCCAATGTTACAGCCCCTGGGGCACCATGAAGGGGCTCTGCTTTTACCTGGCACTCAGCTTTAGAGACTGAAATTCCTTCATTCCTTCTCTTATCACAGGAGTTTTGTGCAAGTACTGGATCTCTCTGCTGAGGCAAATAAAGAGGCTGCCTTATCAAACCAGGAAGTCTGGGAAGAGGCCCAGGGCATGGCACCCCACAGCTGGTGGTATTTCAGCCAAGAAGGTGCCCAGGGAACACTTGAAAGCTCTCCCCTCTCTGGGGACAAGCCGCATGCCTTGTGCATCCCCACTCAGCCCATGTGCACCAACCGTAGTGAACACCTTCCTTCATGCACCCAAGAAGAGAAGTCATCTGGTGCTGCTTGTTCCAGAAGGGATTTACAGTGACTGAGATAAATTGAGGGGATGTAAGCACTTCATACACTGCCCTAGTGGTACAGCCATTTTTGTCTAATTATCTTGTTTGATTTATTAAAAAAAAAAAAAAAAAACTTTGCCTGTGGCTTGGTGAGTAGGGCACCAGCCTCATATACTGAGGGTGGCGGGTTCAAACCCAGCCCCAGCCAAACTATAACAAAAAGTAGGTGGGTGTTGTGGAGAGGACCTGTAGTCCCAGCTACTTAGGAGGCTGAGACAAGAGAATCGCCTAAGCCCAGGAGTTGGAGGTTGCTGTGAGCTGCGACACCACACCATTCTACCAAGGGCGACATAGTGAGACTCTGTCTCTAAAAAAAATCCAGAACTGTTTTGCAATCAAAGCCTTGTTTTCTTACCCAGGTCGATGGTGTAAAGGGCTATATTGTTTCAGATTTTTCTGAGGCAAAACTTTGGCCTCAGGAAATCCAAGACATGTGATTACTTCATTCTTCTGTCACAAGGGTGGTTTTGAAGAATGTCTGATAGCAAGATAGGAATTAGTTGTACATTGATTATGGTCCCATGTTCCAGTGGGTATTGCTATAGGGTGCTCACTGATTTAGCCTGTGGCCCATAGAATTCTTCACTGGGAGTGGGGACAGCACAGATGATGCCCGAAAGTGGGGACAGCACTGATGATGCCTTGCAGAGGGGACCGTATCCATAATGCTTGGGCAGTAGGACAACACTGATATCTGGGAGTGGGGATAACACCAATGATGCCGGAGTGGGGGCAGCAACACTGATGCCTGGGAGTGGGGACCGTATCCATATGCTTAGGCAAGAAGACAACACTGATGATTCTGGGAGTGGGGACAACACTGATGAAGCCTTGGAGAGGGGACCGTATCCATAATGCTTGGGCAGTAGGACAACACTGATATCCGGGGGTAGGGACAGCATCCATGATGCCTGGGAGTGAGGACAGCACCAATGATGCTGATGCCCGGAGTAGGGACAGCACTGATTAAGCCTGGGAGTGGGGAAGATACTGATGATGCCTGAGAGTGGAGACCATATCGATAATACCCAGCAGTATGACAACACGGATGATGTCCTGGAGTGAGGACAACACTGACAGCCGCTAGTAATGGGGTCAACACTAAGTCTTGGAGTAGAGACACCACTGGTGATGCCGAGGAGAGAAACTGCACCAATGGTACCTGAGAGTGAGGAGAGCACTAATGTCTAAGATTAGGGATCCTATTGAAGATGAGGGAGGACAACACTGATAATGCCTGGGAGTGGGGACAACAGCACTGATGATGCCTGTCTCCTGCGAGGTCTCACACCTCGGGACCCATCACCTTCCCATCCTATACCCTGCCCCGTCCCACACCTCTGGACATCACCTTCCCTTTCTGTCCCCTGCCCAGTCCAACAACTCTGGACCCATCACCTTCCCTTCCTGTCCGCTGGGCACTCTCACACGTCTGCACCCAGCATCGTCCCTTCCTGTCCCCTGCCCAGTCTCACACCTCTGGACCCAGCATCTTCCCTTCCTGTCCCCTGCGCAGTCTAACCCCTCCAAACACAGCATCTCCCCTTCCTCTCCCCTGTGAGATCTGACATCTCAGGACACAGCATCTTCCCTTCCTGTCCCCTGAACAGTCTCACACCTCTGGACCCAGCATTTTCCCTTCCTGTCTTCTGTCTGGTCTCACACCTGTGGACCCAGGATCTTCCCTTCCTGTCCCTTGCACGGTCTCACACCACTGGACTCAACATTTTCCGTTCCTGTCCCCTGCGTGGTCTCACACCACTCGACCCAGTATCTTCCCTTCCCGATCCCTGCCTTACTCACACCACTGGACCCAGCATTTTCCCTTCCTGTCCCGTGCCCACTCGCACACCTCTGGAACCAGCATCTTCCCTACCTCTCCCCTGCACAGTCTCACACCTCTAGACCCAGCATCTTCCCTTCCTTCTCCTGCCCACTCTCACACCTCTGGAACCAGCATTTTCCCTTCCTGTCTTCTGTCCGGTCTCACACCTGTGGACCCAGGATCTTTCCTTCCTGTCTCCTACCCAGCCTCACACCTCTTGACTCAGCATTTTCCCTTCCTGTCATCTGCACAGTCTCACACCTCGGGACCCGGCATCTTCCCTTCCTGTCCCCTGCCCACTCTCACACGTCTGGACCCAGCATTTTTTCTTTCTGTCCATTCCCGGGTCTCACATGTGTGGACCCAGCATCTTCCCCTTCTGTCCCCTGCACAGTCTAACACCTCTGGACCCAGCATCTTCCCATCCTGTCCCCTGCCCACTCTCACACATCAGGACCCAGCATTTTCCCTTTCTGTCTCTTCCCCAGTCTCACACCTCTGGACCCAGCATCTTCCCTTCTTTCCCCTGCCCACTCAGACACCTCTGGACCCAGCATCTTCCCATCCTGTCCCCTGCCCACTCTCACACATCTGGACCCAGCATTTTCCCTTTCTGTCTCTTCCCCAGTCTCACATCTCTGGACCCAGCATCTTCCCTTCCTGTCCCCTGCCCGGTCTCACACCTCTGGACCAAGCATCTTCCCTTCTGTCCTCTGAGGAGTCTCAGACCTGTGGACCCAGAATCTTAGCTTTCTGTTTCTTACCCAGTGTCACACCTCTGGACCAAGCATCCTCCCTTCCTGTCTTCTGTGCGGTCTCATCCCTCTGGACCCAGCATCTTCGCTTCCTGTCCCCTGCCCAGTCTCACACCTCTGGATTCAGCATCTTCCCTTCATGTCCCTGGCGCAGACTCACACCTCTTGACCCAACATCTTCCCTTCCTGTCCCCTATTCAGTCTCACATCTCTGGACCCTGCACCTTCCCTTCCTTTCCCCTGTCCAGTCTCACACCTCTGGAACCAGCGTCTTCCCATTGCCAAACAATGACAATTACAACCAAAAAATAGCTGGGCATTGTAGTGGGTGCCTGTAATCCCAGCTACTCAGGAGGCTGAGGCAAGAGAATCACTTAAGCCCAGGAGTCTGAGGTTGCTGCGAGCTGTGATGCCACTGTACTCTACCTAGGGCTATAGGTTGAGGCTCTATCTCTAAAAAAATAAAAATAAATAAATTAAATAAATAATGTGGCAGAGTTTGTTCTCCTCCTGAGGAACTGGATTGTTAACTCCAGAGCAATATGCTAACAGTTTCAGGTGCCAGCCAGGAAGAGCAAAGCTCGCAGAAGCTGGGAGATGAGCACCTGTCTGGTTAAAAGGATGTGAGGGATCTGGCTGGGAAGCACTGCAGTGCCTTCTCCTGGCCATTGGAGGAACAAGCTGAGTTGCTGTAGATGGGTGTGTTCTGGGAGCTCTGTTCTTCCCCAGGATACTATTGCAGAGCCCAGGAAATTCCTGGTTGAGTTCTTCTCTTACGAGGTCAACGTGGTTCTTTTGTGAGGACAGGAGTGCACATGTTTGAAGTTTGGGGTGGAGGGTTCTCCCTCTCAAGGAAACTGTGTTTCCAGAAGGACACCTGGTTCCCTCAAGAAGCCACAGCCCATGTCTTCATGGGGACACCCAATTCGGATGTACTGAGGGACGTTGGGCTGGAGATCAGTTACAGCCTGCCCCAGAGGAAGTTCCAGCTTAAGCTTCTCCATCCCCAGAAGAAAATAGAGCCTGATGGTAATGCCAATGTTCCCCCCACCACATTCCCCACACCTCTTGCCAAGTGCCGCACTGAGGGCCAGCAACTATAGCTCCTCTGTGACCTTCCAAGGTTAACGCTAAGTCCAGCCCCATTTTAGGGAGGAACTACAGGCTCAGCCACTAGGAGATTAGCAGGAGGACGCCCCCCACCCCACACGCAGTGAATGCAGGGCAGATCCCAGGTTGAACTCTGGTCTCTTAAACCCTCCCTTCACCCCCCCCCCCCAGGAAAGATGGAAGTTCTCCAGAATGCCCGCATGGGTCACTTGGAACTGGTACTGGATGACAGGGACGTCTACTACATCAAGGTTTCTCTGCACCCTTGGCCCACCTGTGTCAGCACCTGCCACCTCCCCTGGGCATTTCCTGCCCCAGCCCAGAGTCCCAACTTCACAATTGCCACCTCCTGTGGAGTTTTAACAGTTCTGTTCTTTCTACCTCACCAGATAACATGTGTTGTTCTTGTTACCCAGAAAATATAAAGAAGAAAAAAATGGGCTCAAATTTCACCACCATCAGGGTGAAAGATTGCTAATCTAATAACACAGAAAAGTTCAGAGCAGAGAGAGGTATAAAGTAATACATTAAGGCACTTTGCTCCCCATTTTCCTGCAGAATTTTGATGCACCCACCAAGAAATCTGTATTTGTTTCTCAGGACTGCTTCTACCACAGAAATGTGTTCTAGAGGCCGGAAGTCTGAAATTGAGGTACCAGCTGGGGCTGGTTCCTGTGTCCGTTTCAGGCCTTCCTCTCCTGCCTTCCAGGAGCCTGGGGGGTTGCCTGCCATGTTGAAAACTGTCACATTGCCTTCCCTTTCTGGTGTCTGTGTCCAAATTTCCCCTTTCTATGAGGACAACAGTCACACTGGGTCAGGGCTCACCTCAACCACCTCACCTTAGCCTGCTGATAAGCAAAGATTGTATTTCCGGGTAAGTTCACAGTCTCAGGTACCGGGGGTTAGGGCTTTGACAGCTTTTGTGGGGACACAGTTCAACCCACAGCACTCTAGATTTGCAAAACTTTTTAGTTCTGGGATTTTGGCTCTTTTTTTTTTCCTTTTTCTTTTCACATCCTATAGGTACTGTGCTGAGCCACCATTGTGAAAAGGTTTGCAGGAGGCAGCCACGGCTCACCCAGCGGAGTGAAAACCTAATCATCACACTTAGGGTTGTTTTTTTTTTTTTTTTAGTATGAAATGATCACACCCTTTTCTTTATTGTTACCTCCCTCTTTTTACTCCAAAATATATCTTGGCAGTCTTAATATATCAACATATGCTGGTACAATTTAAATTTTATTTTGTTAAAAAAAAAATAGGTACATATTTAAATGATTCAAAGCTCAAAAGAGATGAAAGGGATAGAACGGGGTCTCTAATATGGTAGACACTGGCACATGTGTTATTTACATTTAAATTAATTAAAATTAGAGAAAATTAAAAATTCAATTTCTCAGTTGTACTAGGCATTTCAAGTACTCTATCTCACAGGTCCTCTGGAACATTTGCCTCATTGCAGAAATGGAAAATCCTACCTAAAATCTGTTGGTATGGGATAGAGTTAAAAACTCTCTCTTCCACTCCTCCCCTAAGCCAACCACATGTAGTTTTTTGTGATTTCTTTCAGAGATGATCTATGCACATAATCAGCAAATGAAACTGATATATTCCCTTCTTTTCAAAAGTGGGAATGGCTGTATGATAGTTTACGGAATGGAATTTATTCAGGTCCTTCCATCACGAGGAGCTTGTGAGTTTTTCCCAGGTTCCCACTCTGAACATTTATTCCATTGTGAACACTTTTCTCTCTGCAGAGTCAATTAACAGTGGAATTCCCAGGCCTGAGAGTGTGTGTTATCTTAGTAGGTACTTTGCAAGGGTTCAAATTAAAGTACCTGCATGGTACTGAGTGATTCACGTGAGGCCCCTGAGATTGTGCAAAAGTTCTGTGTCTGCCCACGGTCCTGAGGAGAGGGATTAAACCTTCCATCTGGGTCTCAGGCAGGTCTGTGACTTCACAGAATATAAAACTGGCAAGCATACACTTGTCCCTGGGCACCTTGAGCGATGAAACTTGTGATTCTTCCTGGGTCCCTGTGTCTTCTCAGAGAGGGCTGGAGGATTTTTTGCTGTGTAAACACACTGTTCACTTTTGTTCAGCTGCCAGCCTGGGTGGGGAGGACCAATGTCAGGGAGAGCTGTCTTCCTTCTAAAGCTCCAACTGCCTGAGGAATGAGATTTACACATTATTGCCCCAATTCCTGGGAGCCCTTGAACTTGCAGTTGTTTGCTAAATGTACAAGCACTAATTGCCTCCCGGTGGACCTTCCTGCTGCTCCCTAGAGAGCTGTCTGCAGCCTGGAAGCATTTATTTGCTTTCAGAGAAATTCTAGTTCCACCCACCCCAGATCATCATGATTACAGTAACAGCTAGAGGCCTAGAACTTTCTGGAGCCAGGAGAGTCAAGTTTCTACTCTTCAGACAGCTCTGCAGATGAGCTCATGAATACAGAGCTGCAGAGCTGGGTTTAACTTGGCCCACAGTTCATAGGATTTAGGAATGGAGTCGGGGTGGTCCTTTCTGCGGCCCCTCCCCAGGTATGCAGTGATGGGGCGTCCCAGGCCCTAGTTAACACCTGCTGGGCTGACATGTCTATGACCAGTTTCTTTAACGCCGAGTGTCCTGGTTTGCATGAGAAATTCTATGATGACCCTGTGCACCTGTAGAAAACTGGCCCCCACTGAGCAGCCTCTAATACAGACCAGACAAAACCATGGCCACATACACCCTCCAGCTAGAGAAGCAGGAGGCCTACATCTGTTTCTGTAAAGAGGGAGAGGGATTGTGGGTCTGTACATGCATGTATACACACATACACACAAGTGTACACACACACAAGTTTGTATAGGCCATGTTGGTTCCTATTTGTTTTTTTTGTTTGTTTGTTTGTTTTTGAGACAGAGTCTTACTGGTAGAGTGCTGTGGCATCACAGCTCACAGCAACCTCAAACTCTTGGGCTTGAGCAATTATCGTGCCTCAGCCTCCCAAGTAGCTGGGACTACAGGTGTCAGCCACTGTGCTGGGCTAGTTTTTTTCTATATTTAGTAGAGATGCTTGCTAAGGCTGGTCTCCAACTCCTGAGCTTAAGCAATCCACTTGGCTCAGCTTCCCAGAGGGGTAGGATTACCTGGCCCCGGCTCTTGAAGAAACGCAAGAAACTAGGCACAGGGGCTGCTTCTGAGGAAGAGGACGTGGGGACCAAGGAATAAAAATAGGATCTATATTTTTTTGGTGTCTTTATTTACTCAGTGGCTACTTATCAAGCACCAAGTGTGCCAGATACAGAGGAGAGACGCAGTGAAAATGACACACAGAGATTCCTCTCCTCACGGAGTTTATGTTCTTGTGCATGCAAAAGGGATAATAAATAAACAAATTATACTGTGCAATAGGCCAGTGTAAGAAGGGGGCATTGAGCTGGGTACAGGATTCTGCATCTCCAGAGGGGTGGGGCTTTAAGGTGGCTCCAGTTTTAAATAGGCCGACAGGCAAGCCAGCTTGAGAAAATAACTTTTAGCAAAGACACAAAGGATGGGCAGGTGAGGGCAGCGTGCAAAGGCCCTGGGGTGGGAATGTGCTTGGAAGGTTTGACAGAGAGGAGACAGACCATGTCATGTGACATCTTGCTGAAGCATCATCAGACAATTTGCATTG
>CAUYPK010087003.1:0-11920 GCA_963574355.1 Loris lydekkerianus | reverse complement strand
TGTCCTCCATTTTTCTTCCTCTTTGAGAGTTCAGGAGTGTTTGAAAGCTTTGTCTTCAATGTCAGAAATCATCTCTTCTGCTTGCTCCATTCTGTTACTGGGGGATTCTACTGTGTTTCTCAGACCTTTGAGGGCTGCAACTTCTTGTCTCAATGTGTCAAAATCTTTGGTCCTTTGGTCTTTGAATTCGTTGAATTCTTGAGATATCTTTTGGGTTACTGCTTGGAATTCTAATTCGCTCTTACTTGCTATCCAGATTCTGAATTCGATTTCTGACATCTCAGCTATTTGTGGACGTGATCTTGTGCTGTGTCTGCCTCATTGATCCTTGGGGGAGTTGATCTACTCTGATTATTTATAGTGCCAGAGTTTTTCTGTTGATTTCGTCTCATGATTGTTTTTCACCATTGCCTCTGGCTGTCCTCAGGGTTGGGGAGGCGTCTCTCCAATATTAGACCCCAGCGGGATCTTTGTAGGGAGTGAGCCTGTGTAGTTCCTCCGGAGCTACCCCAGCCGTGGAGTTCTGGTTGTGGAAGCAGCTCCGTAGTGTGACACACCTGGATCCAGCAACAGGGCGGGAAGTGGTGCATATGGTTCTGGGAGTGCTTGGCACCCAGTGAGTTTGGCACAGAGAGCTTAAGACTTCAGCAGTCTCTGGCCAGGATAAGGGCTCTGTGCAGAGGCCAGGAGGGCTCTGGAGGGCACGCGGCTATCAGAGTCCCTGGCCAAATGAGCAGGCTGTTGTGGAGGCAGGGAGGATACAGGACAGAGGATGCAGCGTTGTGTGGCTCCTGCAGTTCCTGGTCAGGGCATGCGGAGGCCCGGTGGGCGCGGTGCATGGGTCGGGGGTTGTGGCCCAGCTCTTCTGGAGGTTCAGGCGGCATCAAGCCCAGGAGTTTGAGGTTTCTATGAGATTTGATGCCATGGCACTCTACCCAGGGCAACAGCCCGAGGCTCCAGTGTGTCCTAATCGGTCTCACTCTGCCCCTGAGGGTTAAGGCTGTAAGGCTGCTCAGTCCCCGCCTTTATGCTGCTCTGTCACTAGGTTACTAACTCCCCCCTGATCCTTGCTCTGCAACCCTGAGGGCGGGACAGTTCTCTCAGAATGGCTCCCTGCAGCCCACAGCCGAACAGTATTAGCTCCATCTGGCTCAGCGGCTCTGTCTGGGTCCTTGACAATGCCCGAAGTTCTCCACACTCCTGCTCAAGCTCTCCCTAAGGCAGTTCAGCTGAGTGCCAAGTCCAAAAACACTGAGACAGTTCACAGGTAAGGCCTTTCCAGTTTACAGTCTCACTGCTGCTTGTACTTACGGCTGCCTGTGGGATTAATTCTATCGAACACACGCAACCACTTGCCAGTTTTCCATTGTTTTTGTCCTCTTCTTGGGGTCCAGAAGTCCCTTTCTGACTTTCTGTATCCTCAAAGGGATGATTATAGGCAGATCCCAGCAGCCAGAGATGCCTGGAGTCTTATCTCCCCAGACTCACTGTGCCCAGTTACAATGAAGCTGTTACTTGGCCGCCATCTTGCTTTACCTCTCCCTGTCCTCTTTGGGATTATGTAGGAGAATTTTAAGGGCAGAGCTCTACACCTGGCCTTTGCTCCCACACTGGCACTCTACACAATGTATTCATGGGGGAGGCTGTGTAGGGTGGGCAGGCAGTGCCTGGAAGACCACAGCACTATTTAGTATGAACGTCTGACAGTGGGTGGCTGCTGGGGCAGTAACTAGAAGTCACAGAGCCCTGCCACTAGTATTTCAAGCGAGGAGAGTCCCAGTTTCCTGTATGTTGTCAATCTCATGTTTATAAGAGCAGCAGGCTGAGTGTTTTGCTTCTGTGGTCTGGTTTGTTTCTGCACAAGCCTTGGCCATTTTTATTTTTCAGAATTTTATCAGTAAAGGGTGGTAATAGTAATTAATTTTTTCAGTTACTCCATAGTATTCTCCGGGCTGCCTTGTTTGTTTGGCCCATAATGTGAGAACCCTGTCAGGACAAAACAGCTAGTCCGTCTCCCTTTGGGGCCTTTGTAAGAACTCAGACTGTTTTGAGCTTTTTTGTGTGGGTCAGTGTTCATTGGAATATAATTTAGATTATATGTGCCTTTTCAGAATCTTGTCCACCAGCAAGGACTGATGTGAAATCCCCAAAATGACTGTAGATAAACTTCTAAAAGATTTAAACCTGGTGTTTAACACAATATCAAGATACACACTTTACCAGACAGATGGAGTGTTCATCAATGCCTTCACTGTCTCCCATAATCCAGAATCAGCAAGGGTAGTGAAATATACCATTTATGTGTACAAGGATATTTACACAAGGATATCAACTGCACATTGTAATAACCAAAGTTAGAAACTGCCTCTATGTGCCTACATATGACTGACTGGAGTGAATTTTGATATATGTCCAATGAAATATTATGCAGCCATTTAAAAGATAATCATCGCTCTATATAACAATACAGAACATAAATTTTATTCAGTAGGAAAAGCTAAATGTGCATGTATAAAATATTACTCTGGGTGGCCAGGCACAGTGGCTCAAATCTGTAATCGTAGCACTTTGGGAGGCTGGGGCAAGAGGATCGCTGGAGGTGTTTAAGACCAACCTGAGCAAGAATGAGACCCCATCTCTACTAAAAATAGAAAAAATTAGCCGGGCATGGTGGCAGGCACCTGTAGTCCCAGGTATTAGGGAGGCTGAGACAGGAAGATGGCTTGAGCCCAGGAGTTTTAGGGTTCAGTGAGCTATGATGATGCTACTGTACTCTAGCCCAGGTATCAGAGCAGTACCCAGGCTCAAAAAAAGTAAAAAAGAGTTACTTTGTGTGTGTTTATATCTGTGTACAGATGTATATTTAAATTTCAAAAGAGCACATAGTTGTATCTATGTAGAGATATAGGAAGCTAACAATATGCACCTTCTGGAAGGCAAGTTGGTAGCTGGGGTCAGGCTTAGGAAGGAGATAGGCTTTTTATTCTAAATACATTTTGAATTTTTTTATCACATATGTTTATTACCTATTCAAAAACTTGTAAAATAATGTAAAGAATCCCCTTTTGGCAACTCCTCATCAGACGCATTTGACAAGAGTGATGGATCTGCCCAGGGAAGCCAGGTGGGGCACTTGTCAGATTGTCTGCAATGAGTGGGAGGGGAGGAAGGGTCAGATGGGAGACCTCAGGCAGACACCCTGGAGGGCTGTGGCCAAAGGAAGGATGAGTGGGAGAAGGTGATGTAGAGTTGTTGAATTTGTGAGAGTGATGGAGAAATGATACCTAGTAGGTCTGTGGGGAGAGGGAGAGTGGAAAGAAGACGTTGTGTCTGGACACTGAATTTGAAGTGATGGTAAGATATGCTGGCAGGGTCTAGCAGGCAATTCAGAGAAGTGCCTTAAACACTGTTCAAATGGGTCAGAGTACTTTTTAGGTATCATTTTCATGGCACCTTTTAAGTTTCTAGCATATTCAAATATCTTCTTCATTCCTTCAGCGGTTCTCAACCTGTGGGTCGCGACCCGAATGACCCTTTCACAGGGGTCGCCAAATATCAGATATTTACATTACAATTCATAACAATAGCAAAAATTATAGCTATGAAGTAGCAACAAAAACAATTTTATGGTTGGGGGGGGTCACCAAAACATGAGGAACTGTATTAAAGGGTCGCGGCATCGGGAAGGTTGAGGACCACTGCTTAAATAGGATTATGGCGTAATGGAAAATTCAAGTTTTAGAAATATTTTAGTTTTGTGGTGACCAATACAAAACAAGATAATTATTTGTTTTGAAATTTCCCATTACATACGTGTCCTGTATAAAGCCATTTACTGTTACAGACCAAAGCTTGTACCTAGGGAATGAGGCTAATGCATTGTTCCACCCTCTGGTGCAGTCTGAAAATATTAAATGAATGGTAAAACTTTTAATGTGTCCATTAAGTAATACTGCTCATTTACAGTGGGAGTGTATTTGACATAAATAATTTCTGAAATCTCTGTGATCCTTGTTATTATAATTAATACTAAAACAGTTCTCCATTTCCCATGTACAATATAATACTTGCAATACAATGCTATACAAGGTTGGACAATTGAGTTTGTGAATTCATCCTAGAAAAAGTGCTACCCATACCTCATAGTTGAAGATCACTACAGTCACCTTTGAAATACTCCCCTTGGGAAGCTATGCGCTGATACCGGCACCCGGTCTACCCTTCAAAGCACTTTTTCCATGAAGGGGGTATAGCTCAGTGGTAGAGCATTTGACTGCAAAGCACTTTTTCTAGGACAAGTTTGTGTGATGACAACTCCGATGGCCTTTCCAGAACAAGAGTTCCAAAATTTCTTTGAAGGGTGGAGTAGGGACGGGGTCATCGATGCCTAGCTTCCCAAGGGGAGTCCTGAAGGTGAATGAGTGATTGGTACTCAGTGAGGAAGTCGGTAGCCCTTTCTAGGACAGGGTCTCTAACTTAATTGGCCTCATATGTGATTATGTATCCTGTAAATATTTTGTTCTCTGAAGGTGCCTGGTTTACAGAGACTCGTCTATGTTAGTACCTTAAATCATTATTATTATTTGCCAGCATCTTTGTATGCCCTCTCTGCTCCTGCCTTGCTCTCTTTTCTCAGTATAGGATTGAGATGCGCCTGTGCAGCTGCCCTGATCAGATGTTTAAGGACGGAAGAGGTGAGCAGCGCGTGCAGTCTTCTCTGCCTGCTCTTGCGGGATGATGTCAGTAAATTCTTTGCTGTTCCTTCATTCTCTAGCAGATGGCTAGGGAGGCAGACAGCATTTAGTTTCAAATCCTACCTGTACTTTGTGACTTTGGACAAGTTGCACACCTTTCTGAGCCTTATGGTTCTCCAAGGTAAAATTGCTCTTTTTTGATTTGTGTAGATGCAATGGGATTGTTGGAAGGGCTCCATCAATGGTAACTCTTAGTATTTTGGACTTATGAGATGGTTTTAATTCTAAATGCAAATTCTGGAGTCAAGCCCTCCTTTCTTGTCATTACTCACAACTAGTTCACCAAGTCCTATTAATAATTCTTCCTAAAAAGCTATTAAAGCCTTGTTTTCATCTCTGGCATCTGCTCAGATCTTCACGAGTGTGCCTATGTACGGCAGACTGGCTGCACTGCTAACTCACGTCCTGTCCCGTTTTGTCTGCAGTTTAGTAAGTGTCTCCTACCATGTCTCCTGACCATCAAGCTGGCCGCCTACGGTGCTTCCCTGCTGGAGGACCTTTCTAAAATGAATATCTTGTTTGTTCTTCTTCCCTGCGTAAAGAAAGTGCTCTGTCACTTTTAGGATCAAATCCATACCCGGCAGTGTGGTTAAAGGCTTCTCATAATTATCCCTCTGGCTTTGTTTTCCAGTTCAGTGTGTGTTTGTCACATCGCCCTTTGTACAAGACCTGGCCCTGCCTTGCTGTCTTTCTCCCGTGTGTTCGCGGGCTCCTTGGTTTGCCGCGCCCCTGCCTTCTCCTTTCTGTTTGTTCTGCTTCCTCCTCACAGACAGACACGCGGAATCTTGCTTGCATAGCATCTTCCTGACAGAGCCTCCCCTGGTCCTTTCGCCCTGGCTAGTTGCCCGTCACGGTATTCTCCTTGCACCCTGGGTACTGAGAGCTCAGGGAAGGTTCAGGTTGTGAAGCATCTTGTCAGCCGTGCCAAGTGGTTTGGAAAGTGACAGGAGCTACTGTATTGAAATTTGGTTTGCTTTTCTGTTCTCCATGGTACTGTGAGCTCCTTGAGTGAAAGGACTGGATACTTCATCTCTGTGTCCCATGGGCTGCCACATTCCCTGGCAGAAAATTGGCATGCCTTACATTTACTAATGAATGTGTGTGGGTGGATTCACATGGAGAGTGTACATTTTAAATGATCACGACAGTTTCATCACTGTGCTGTAGCTTATCTAACCTGTCACCTTTGCTCGTCACTTCAAACATTAACCTCCTCTGTTCTAGGATTGTGTTTGGCTTTCAGAATCCAGTTATGAAACAGACGTGAAGTGGGTAGAGTCAGAAGATGATCAAATGTTAATATGTAAGTGGAGAAATCTTGTTTTCTGAAGATAAGAACAGCTGTTGTGCTGGGGAGTAAATGAGGAGACCGTCTTAGATCAACTTATCAAGGAAAGTCAGAATACTCAAAAACTTGAATGTCGAACTCAAGGGGAGGTTGCAAACTTGGAAACATTAAGCAAACTACACAGAATTATGTGGCTGGCCTATTAGTTTTGAATTCTTTTATTTACCTTTGATAGTTGTGAAGTATTCTTGCTTTATTTTGGCAGTCTAAATATTAATTGATTTTAGTTTGGTCTTAGAGTGCAAAGTTATTTTTAGATTTTTTAAACCAATTTTAATGAACCAAATATATTTATTTTTAGTAATAAGACATAGTTATAGTTGTGTATTATTTAGCTAAATATAATATTAACTTAGTTCCTTTAAAAAACTTTTGGGAAAAATAATTTTGTTATTGCAAATCTGAAGTGTTATCTTAATCTTTTTATTTTCTGTTGAAATAATTGTTTTGATGGCATTTCATTTCTTAGAGCTATATTTATTAAATTATTGCAAAATAGCTTGCACCGTAGGAAGGATTTTGTGTTCCACATGAAGGAACAAATAGGCCCAACCTGGCTGGTATAAGAGGAGAATGTGATTTAGAGCCAGAAGACTCGATTATGTACTCTGGCTCTACTTGTTAGCATTTATGTAATTTTTTAAAAGTTAGACTTCTTTTTACCTCTTCTGTAGGCCAGTTATTTGGAAGATTGGGTGAGGTAATAAATATGATCTTATTGGTAGCAAAGCACTAAGATGCTGCAGAAGTAACCTTTCTGCTTATTAGCATCAGAGCTCCCTAAGTGTTTTCTGGTTTTAGTGTACTTACTATTTTCTTTGAGAAAAAGTTGTTTGTATCCAGAGACATTAATTGATACTATAAATATAATAACAAAATAGATTTTAGGTGTCATCGATTTAGCAGTTCATTATTATAATATAAAAATCTATAATTATGTATTGTGTTTATTTTATGAATGTGGTAGATTGATTAAGAGACCCCCCAAAAAATGTTCACATACTAATTCCTGGAACCTTTGAATGTCACCTTACCTGGCAAAAAGAATTCTGTAGTTGTGAACATGTTATCTTGAAAGGTGATGATCCTAGGTTATCTAGGCAGGCTGAGTGTTATAATAAGAGGGAGGCAAAAGGAATCAGAGTCAGAGAAGATGTGACTGTGGAAGCAAGAGGTTCAGGTGATGCCAGGAAGGGGCTGCAAGCCAAGAAATGCAGGCAGCCCCTAAAACTGAAAAGGGTAAAGAAATGGATCCTCCCCCAGAACTCTGGAAGGAACTCAGCCTCCTAACACCTTGGTACTTTGATTTTAAACTTCTGACCTCCACAAGTATAAGGAAATAAATTTGTGTTATTTTAAGCCTCAAAGATAGCGATGATTTGTTGCAACAGCAATAGAAAACTAATACAATGGGGATCAACTAAAGGTTAGTAACTATAATTTGTTTAAATTCTAAGAAACTTCTGATACTGGCTTTGGCCCAAACTTTGTCTTCAAAGAAACAGTGGTTTGTTATTACACATGTGAAATACATATTTATATGGATATAAATAGATAAGATATAAAAATGGCATAGTAAGATACCCCAATTATTGGTAGCTTCCCCAAGGCCTTTGCCACGTCCCACAGCATACTTGTACAGGAGTGGTTTGCCTTCCATGGATGGTTTCTCCTTATCCAACTCTGTTTGACTGTCTAGGGAACCAGAGGCTTCAGGAAGCAGCACTTAGGACCATGACTCTGAAATGTAACCTTGAAGACAATGGTAGTTCTGAAAAGATGTTAAATAGTCTGCTGCTGCTGCTGCTTCTTTTTTTTTTTTTTTTTTTTTTTTGGCAACCTTTGTATAGATTCTAAGACCGTATAAAATTTTATAATATTGAATTCAGTGCTATTTAGAAAATTGTTTAGATTCTTCCACCTTACATATAATAAAGTATATTTCACTAAATGCTTTCAATTTTTTAATTTCGAATTTTTTAATTTAAATAAAGAAAAAACATGCTTTTTAGAATTTGAGATCTCATGTAAATACTGTGTATATAGTGAGAATATTGGTGCTGAGAGCATGGAAACTTGGGGGTCCTTTTTTCGTGGAAGCAGGTATTAGAATTCATGTTTTATAAACTTAAAGGAACAGTAAATCCAACATTAGATTATAGAATGAAGTTAAACTAATGTGGAAAATGCCATTGTTGTGATGCTGTGGCTCTTTAGTGAAGAAATAGGTTTTGTGGTTAGAGGGTCAAACTGACCTGATCTGAAGCAGAGTCATTGACGTGCAAGAATTAGGGAGTAAGATCTGATCGCTCACCTCAGCTCAGTCCGTCTAAGAGATTTACTTGGGGTTATCAAGGGCTTGAGTACTTCGGTTTTTATTTCTGAAAAAGCTCAAACACACACCTACTCAGGATAGCTCTGTAATGGTCCCCCTTCTCAGTTGCCTAGCTCCTGGCATTATCTGGAGTTTGTCATGCTTGGTTTCATCTGTCTCCTCTTTCCCCTAGTTTATCTGAAGTGTTCTAAAGCCTGCCTGTCCATCATTGCATTTCACTCCACATTCTTCAGTAGGGACCTGAAGATATGGGTTTTTTTACCATTCTTCTTAGATACTGCGGGGGTATTCGGAAGCTGGAAAAGAAAGAAATTTACTGAACATAGCATAATGAAGAAATTAATCTTCAAAAAAATTTTTTTCTTGTTCGTACAGTGCTGTTCCTTTTTTGTTAACTCCTCATATAAGAAATGTGTTAACGGCTTGTGGACAACTCATTTTAGTGTCTATATTGTTTTTTCTCCAGTATGCTATACTAAAACTAACTCATACTTCATTTACAGGGATAATTGAAGGATTGATGAGAGATTGCCTTTTTGCCCTAAGTCAGTAGTTAAGTTCTTCCTGGAGAAAAGAAAAACATACTCTTGGGCTTGGGAAAAATGTTTCTCTGTCATCCAGGGGCCTCTTTGCCTTTTTCCTCTCTCTGATTCATCGATTTCTTAGAATAATTGTGTGACATATTTATAACAAAATTTTCATTAGAATTTATCTTTCAATACTTGCACATTTCTTGCAGAATGTTCTCACAAAAATTTCCTATCTATGCTACAGAATCTCAATTACCTATGTCAATGTATAGGTAATGACTTGATTTATATTTTGATTTTTGAAATAAATGTTTTATTCAAAAAATACATGGCTTCTCCTTAGATAAATAAATAAGCAGCGTGACAAATGCCTACCTGTTTACTTTTAGCACCTATGGAATGTTGAAGTTTGTACCTCTTGGTCACATTATAAGAATGCCTCTTAAAATCCAGCCAAAATAATGGACCAGTTAGAATGATGATCAGTCAGCCGAAACCAAAGTGTAGAATTACTTCCAGAGGTCTTCTCTGCCTTCCCGGGGAGAGTATGTGTGTGTTTTTGTGTGTAAATCTAAACAAGGTTGTAAGCAGACTTCTAAAAATATTTTCAGATCATTCTGAAAGGTAACAGGGCAGACCTAAGTTCAGCTATCAGGCAATATGAACTAGCATCCTATTTACAGAGTGTGCTGCCTGCACAGCACAACTTTTTTTTTTTTTTTTTTTTTTTTAGTAAATTTTAGCTGTAGATAAATAATGAAGTCTTTGCATGTGTGTGAGTTACCTGTCAACCTCATCTTATCATTTGTGCATTATACCTTTACAAGTTTTTTTGCATCATATTAGATGTTGTGAAATTTGTGTTCCAAGATTTCATGGGATCACTATCTTTCTTCTTGAGCAAATTTCTTCTTATAGCAAATTTCTTCTTAATGCAGATTTCATGGTGTTCATGTCTATATAACGAACATTTATGGTATTGTGCTTGTTTGATAAGGCCTTTCCCTAATCTAAAATCCTGTTATACTGTCTATTGAAAATACCTGTGGCACTTTCTTTGGTTATGGTGCCAGAATGTGTGTTGTAACATTGTACTTAAGTCTTTCATGAAAAGTTAACCACCTTTGGGAGATTATTTGCATTAAACCTTTATTGTCTGTTAGCACCCCAGAAAAGTTCCTTTAAAAGTAGGTAACTGTCATTTTATTTTATTTTATTTTACTTTTTTGAGACAGAGTTTCACTTTGTCACCCTTGGTAGAGTGCCGCAGCGTCATAGCTCACAGTAACCTAAAACTCTTGGGCTCAAGTGATTCTCTTGTCTCAGCCTCCCTAGTAGCTGGGACTACAGGCAATTGCCATAATACCTGGCTATTTTTTTGTTTGTTTGTTTTGTTTTTGTTATTTGTTTAGCAGGTCCGGCTGGGTTTGAACACACCAGCCCTGGTGCATGTGGCCAGCACCCTAACCGCTGAGTAAGGCTCCCTCACCCCCCACCCCCCACCCCACCCCCGTAGCTGTCATTTTAGAACACAGATAGGGTATACAGCAACTGGACAATATAATGGGGGAAGCATTGACCTTAGAAAGCAAAGGAGTCAGCTACCCCAAATGCCTGTGGGGACCACTGGGTAATTTCAGTGTACGAAGTAGGCAACTGAAGAAAATAAGTATAACCTGCTTATGCTTGTACCTGTCTAATGATGGTAGCTTTTAACTTCTAAAAAATAACACTGCATTTCAGGGTTCAAAAAGAATAGCCAAACATAAACATCAAAGATTATGTTATGACCTGTCTAAATATATTCCCCATTACACGGGATGCAGTGGATAGAAGGCTATTTCACATTGCTCCCACAAATTGGAACCCTATTAAGGGCAGACAAGAACATTGGGAATATGGAAGCAGAAGGTACTGAAAAGAGAGATAGGGAGCCATAAGGAATAAGAGCACATACTTGACATTATTTATACCATACCTTTTTGAATAGGGAAGTTGGATGCTTTCAGTATGCTTCATGGCTGATAAACAGGAGTATGCATCAGAATCACCTGGTAGCTTTGCCAAACTATGTCTGAAAATGACATCTAAAGTTATTCATAGCTCCCCACAAACCCAGATTTTGATTCAGCAAGTCTGCTTTGGGGCTTGGTTGAGGAGCACATGTGCAGTTTCAGACCTGTGCTAGGGCATGTTTACTCTTTGAAATAAGAGAGTTTCTCTGCTCTCAAAATAGTCACTCAGGATGTGTGATTGTATTGCCATTTGGCATGTTTAAGTTATCAGAGTGAATTATTTCACTTTGTAAAAGAAGAATGAAAAAGAAAAGCAACATACATGATAAAAGAGTTAGATATGGATTTTGTGAGGAAAGATGAGGTATGTTAAGACTGAGCATGTGGTGACTTGAGGTATGGCAATGCTAGTGTCAAAAAAGGCACAGCGTTCCGCCCTCCATAGCACCAATGACGGGTAAGATTCCCAAAGCTGGGACAACCTAAGACAGGATATGGAGAGGCTGCACGGTGGATTACATTCATAGTACCCAAAGAGGGTAAGATCACTCTGCGTTCAGTCAACCTAAGACAGGGACCAAACCATTGATGTTTTGTATCCCCATGATGGGTAAGACTGAAACTGCAAGAGCAGGCAACCTAAGACAGGGACTATGTTTTTCCACCATACAAAAAAAAAAAAGAGGGAATTGTTGGGCCCTGCCATGTGCCTGAGGCCTAGTGCAACTTCCCGAGCCTGACTAGAAGTAGATCCATTGAGCTACTTCTGCATAGCAGTGACTCAGCAAGGCCTGGCCTGAAACTGCCTCTTCCTAGATACAGCCAACGTGGTACCATGCCACTGGCCCAACCCTGTCACGCAACTCATCCCCCGCCTTCTTTCCCCACCCCTTCCCCACGCTCTATAAAAGCGGCTGCTTGACACAATAAAGTTGAGT
>CAUYPK010087001.1:0-17397 GCA_963574355.1 Loris lydekkerianus | reverse complement strand
TGAGAGTCTATCTTAGTTAATGGTGAAAGGTGTGGGTCCAGTTTCAATCTTCTACAGGTTGCCAGCCAGTTTACCCAGCACCATTTGTTAAATAGGGAATCTTTTCCCCACTGAATGTTTTTAATTGGCTTGTCAAAGATCACATAATGGTAAGTAGCTGGATCAATCTCTTGGTTCTCTATTCTGTTCCAGACATCTACTTCTCAATCTTTTTTTTTTTTTTTTTTTTTTTTGAGACAGAGTCTCACTTTTTCATTCTTGGTAGAGTGCTATGGCGTCATAGATCACAGCAACCTCAAACTCTTGGATAAGAGATCCTCTTGCCTCAGCCTTCCAAGTAACTGGGACTATAGGAGTCTGGCACACCTGACTATTTTTAGAGATGGGGTCTTGCTCTTGCTCAGACTGATCTTAAACTCCTGAGCTTAAGTAATCCACATACCTCGCCCTCTCAGCATGATAGAATTACGGGTGTGAGCCACCAAACCTGGCCTTTCACATCCTTTTTTTTTTTTTTCTTTTTTTTCTTTTCTTTTTTTTTTTGAGACAGAGTCTTAAGCTATCACTCTGGATAGAGTGCAGTGATGTCATAGCTCACAGCAACCTCCAACTCCTGGGCTCAAGCAATCCTCCTGCCTCAGTTTTTCTATCTTTCTTTTCTTTCTTTTTCTTTCTTTTTCTTTCTTTCTTTCTTTTTTTTTTTTTTGTAGAAACAGGTTCTTGCTTTTTGCTCAGGCTGGTCTGGAACCAGTGAGCTCAAGCTATCCCCCAGATCCTTTCTTAAAATGAGATTTTACTTTAGAGTCTCACACATAGAACATATAGCTAAGTCTGTATCTACAGCTGTTCATATCTCCATCTACATTTATCAGGAGCAGCGGGGGACGAGAGAATAATCCCAGAGCTCCACCACCTTATCCCGGCTCCCGCTTCTATTGCCCCCACTTGCATTGGTGTCTTTCCCCCCCACCTCATCATCCTCACACAGTTTAAGAACTGCTAGTCTTGCTCTTGCTCAGACTGGTCTTAAACTCCTGAGCTCAAGCAATCCACCCACCTTCCAAAGTCCTTTTCAGGTCTAACAGACTGCTGTTCTAATAGTTTTGGCATCAAAGAGACCACACATCATCAAAGTTACAGGTTCTAGAACACTGTCCAATAGAACCATGTAAATTGTGTAAGTCACTTAAAATTTTCTAATGCTATACTTTAAATAAAAACAAACAAATGAAATTAATTTTAATAACATTTTATTTATTAATGTATATAACATCTGAAATATAAATTATTCAACATGTAATCAATATAAAAATAACTGGGACATTTTATATTTTTTCTATAAAGTGTCCAAAATCCATATTTTAAATTTATAGCACATCTCAATTCAGACTAGCCACATATTAAGGGTTGTATAGTCATGTGTAGCAACTAGCCACTATACTGAAAAATACAAATATACAACTTTCAATTGTGCAGAGCCTTTTCCTGAGTGGTGACATACTTGCTCATGAATGCAGTGAGACCAGTAGGTCTCCTGTGTCCAAACTCATGGTTAATGAGACAAGCACATGGCCTCACTTCTGTTTCCATCACTGCAGTGGTCATGTCTTAGTATGTTAGTGCTGCTATAACAAAACACCTGAGACTTAGGAATTTGTAATGAAGAGAAATTAATTGCTCACAGTTCTAGAGGATGGGTAGTCTAAGATCAAGGTACTGGCAGGTTCAGTGTCTGGTGAGAGCCCAGTCTCTGCTTCTAAGACAGTGCGTTGTTGCTGCATCCTCTAGAGAGGATGAATGCTTCATCCTCCAGTGAAGATGAAAAGGAACAAACCCATTCCCTCTAACCCTTTTATACTGGCCTTAATCCTATCCATGAGGGCTCTACCCTCTCACTTAATCACCTCTCTAAGGCCCTACCTCTTAATATGATCACATTGGTGATTAAGATTTAACATATGGTTTTTGGAGGACACATTTATTAGACCATAGTAACCCCATCCTTCAAGGGACACAGTTTATCAGCTCTTGTCCAGACCTAAAGAGTATTGCAAAATATTTTACCAGTTTGATCTCAATGAACTTGAATCCTTCACTCCACTTTTCTGTTCCTCAGCTTAATCTGTCCTTTGTGCTAATTTAATATCACCTTTATCCTGGGGTTTATTATTTCTCATTTTTATCTAGGTATTTCTCTGCCTTAATTCTAGTGCCTATAGAAATCTATCTTGACCTTGAGAATATTTTGAAGGCCCATCTTCTGTCCTCATCCTATACACTTACCCATTTGAGTATACAAAAAGGAAGTAATTTAATTAATTTGTTTAACACTATCCAGATTGTATTTTATGTTGGCTTAAATTGTCATCATCTTCTTTTTGTCACCCTCAGTAGAGTGCCTTGGTGTCCTAGCTCATAGCAACCTCAAACTCCTGAGCTCAAGAGATTCTCCTGCCTCAACCTCTTGAGTAGCTGGGACTACAGGTGCTCACCACAACTCCCGGCAATTTTTAGGGATGAGGTCTCACTTTGGCTCAGGCTGGTCTGGAACCCATGAGCTCAGGCAATCCACCCACTTCGGCTTCCCAGAGTGCCGGGATTACAAGTGTGAGCAGCTGTGCCCAGTAAGTTATCATCATCTTTTGGCTTTGATACGTAATACTTTGCACTGAAAGAAACCAATATTTTTCTTATGATGACTGTGGGAGCAAAGATATGACAATAGAATCGTGTTACTACACCCCAAATACAATAAAGATGATTCACTGTTTCTTTGGAACTAAAATCAAACATTAAGGGCCTGCTGCTGGTTATTTGTATACTGATCAGGTTCACAGCTATTGGCTCACTAGTATTAAAAATTTAAATCTAAGGGCAGTATTTCAGATAATATTTTCACATTTATGACTCATGAATAACATTACTTCTTCTTGTATAAAAGAAGTTTAGAAGAGTGGTGAATGAAAAAAAAATTATAATCTGATTTTTTTCCTACCACTCTATGATTTAAATATAAATTTAGAGATGCCTAATTTTAAAAACAACTACATCTTTATGTTGATGATCTGGTAATTATTCCATGTTCAAGTTTAATAAATAGGGAATTTTGCCATCTTTTTCAAATTTTCAGCCTAGATAGCTTGTCTGCTATATTATAATAATCTACTAGTTTGAAACTATAATAAAATAATCATCTCATTAAAAGAATTACATTTCTTTTTTAAAATTACTTTTCCCTTTGGGGCCTTATGGGAAAAGCTGTTAAGAACTCTTCTGCAATTATATGAATCTATACTTTGGGCACAGATATTGAGACAGTAACAATGAATTCATCATTTCTACATCATATGTTCCTTTAAATGGAGGCACCCAATTTCCTGAGGCAAGTACAATGATTTTTTGTTGTTTTTCGAGATAAGGTCTTGCTCTGTCGTCTGGGCTAGAGAGCAGTGGCATCATCACAGCTCACTGCAGCCTTGAACTCCTGAGTTCACATGATCCTCCTCCCTGAATAGCTGGGACTACAAACTCATGCCAACACAGCCAATTCATTTTTCTATTTTTTCATAGAAATGGGTTCTCACCATGTTGCCCAGGCTGGTCTCAAACTCCTGGCCTCAAGAGATCCTCTTGTCACAGCCTTCCAAAATACCAAGAGTATAGGCATGACCCACAGTACTGACTTGGTTTTTTATTTTGTTTTGTTTTACTGTCTTTCATCAGTAGGGACTCTTCCCTGTCCCCACCCCCCAAACACTTGGGCAAGTATTTTTATCTTTTTCTTCTGAATTGGGGTATTCCTTTTTACAGATAAGTAAACATAGTGACTCTGGATGAACAGATAGAATAGATAGCCAGAATCAGGAGTCTGAATTCTCAATTTTGAGTCAATTAGTTTTCAGACTTCCAGCTCCGAATAGATCCAGAGTAGACCCTCTTAGAAATTCTAAGCACTCATTATCAAGGGGGTGAATATACTTGTGTGTTGGAGCATGGGTGGAGAAGGGGCTACACAAAACTCTTCCCTGTACGATTGGATGTATTCGATTCAGCTGAAATCCTAGTGTGAGAAGCTGGACTGCATTTATGCCTGCATTTAAATGGAGGTACCCAGGAAGGTGTCTCAGCTTACTGAGAAACAGCTTCCTCAGCTTAACCGGCCGGTTAACTGTGGTTGGCATCTTCTAATTTCAGATATGACTTAACAGCAATCACATGAAAGTGTCCCTGCCGCTTGGCATACTATTAGGACTAGAGTCTGAAGGAGGACTTCAAATATCCCCAATCAGGTAAGGGAGAAAAACCACAGCCACACGTTCCATAGTGCTCATACTATATTATTTCCATTTTATTTATTCCACTTTTTGCCCCTTTCTTTTGAGCCAGGAAGAGGAGGATAAGAAAAAGCTTTATTTCTTTAGGGTTCTTGGATGTAACACGCTCTCCACCATTCGTCTGGGCTTTCCCACTCCTTTTTGTATCCCAGGGCAACTTTCCTGTAGTTTCCTGAATATTTTCCGCTCCGGGCGCTGGGCGGCTTGCCCCGCCCTCCACGTTCCCCGAGGCGGGCAGACTCCGGCCACCTGGCGGCTGCCGAAAGTCAAGGGGACTGGAAGGGGCGGTGTCGCCTCCTCCTCGACCCTCCTCCAGCCCCATTCCATCTGGCTATTTACTCTCGGTTCTGGCTCTTTTTCATCAGCTGTGGTTGTTCTAGAAGCAACGGGCTGGCGGTCCTTAGCTCGCCAGGGGCCGTGTGGGACCGATGGACGGCGGCCGAGGCACGCGAGGCGGGTGGGCTGCGAACGGGCGAGGCACCCGGTCCCTGCTCGCCAGTCAGGGAAGGAGGCGGTGGGGCGGGCGCTCGGCTGGTCCCCGGACACCCGGCCCTGGTGGATGGCGCCGGCACGGCCACTCAGAACCCGCTCCGGGTCCCCTCTGGCGTCAACCTGTGTCTCCTCCTCCTCGGAGCTCTCAGAAGAGTCACTTTCGACGTTGGGGTAGAGAAGCGCGGGGCAGGCAGGGGACGGCGGGGGCGTGACCGGGGCGCGGAAGTAGGTGAGCAGGAAGGCGCTGCGCCGCGACGGTGTTGGGTAACTGAAGGGCAGTCGGAGGGGCAGCGACATCTGTGGGCAGACGGCGGCCGCAGGGCCTCGGCGAGGCTGGAAGGCCTTACTCGAGGGACCGCCGGCCAACTGTCCAGCTGCGCCCGAGCTCAGGCCCTCAGCGCGTGGCCAGGGGCCGCCTACGGGAGGAGAAGAGACGCACAGGAGACGCACAGTCTCCTGCACTCACGTTTGTCCCAGCGCAGGAGACTTGGCGACGTCCGTAAATCTTGGTTGAGGGTGTGACAAGTCACCTAGAACGACTCGAACTCGAACTCGAACCCAGCTTTCTGACGATGGAGAGTGATAGTTGGTTGTCTCTGGCCTTTAAAAAGTTACTCCGACACTTTTAATCTTGTGTCCAGAGTTAGAGGAGAAATATAAAGACAGAGTGGTCTGTCCCGGGGTGGGAGATGTTAGAGGATTCCGTCAAGTGGGAAGAAAGGGTTTTAGCCAGAGCGGTGAGTCCAGCCCATTGACAATTCAGCCCTGGAAAGGGTTAATTGCATCCTGCCGGCTCGGTTTACATGTAAATAGAGAGCAGCTGCTCGGCGCGGGCCCCGGCTGGCTCTTTTAAGTGTTTGATTGGTTGCCAATGACATCACCGCTCGTGTTGTAACACAGAGGACGGAGAGCGGCGTCGGATAAACCCTCCTTAACGAGGTGAGGCCACGCCTTCGGCCCCACCCCCTCGGCCGCCCATTGGTCGCGGGCCTCTGTGAGGTAGCGGTCGGCTTTCACCGGGTTCTTATTGGCCCAACGCGCCGTCTGTCAGTGATCTTCCCGCCCTCCTCAGAACCTTACATTTACAGTGTAGCAAAAGAGAAAGTAACTATGTTGCTGCTGGAGATCAATGAAGCTATGTGAATGGGGGCTGAATGTGCTAGTCCATAGCTGAAGCGGAGCGCCAGATGGTGGAGGGCTACACTTATTTATGAAGTAAGTGGAAGTTATGCAGCTACTCTTGAGAGCCCAGGAGTGGAGAAGTGTAAGGCAGTGCTAGTGTGTGAGTGTATGTGTGTGTGTGAGAGAGAGAGAATGTGTGAGAGAGGGAGAGAGAGAAAAGAGAGAAAGAATGCGATGCTGGCGGGGGAGTCCCAGCAGGTAAGATTATAAGGTTCCGCTGTTGGCTCCAGCTGCCCAGTGCGTTTACTCTCTCTGCAGTCTACTTGGATTTGGGGCGAAGAAGAAAAAATAAGGTTTGTTGGGATGCTTTGCGGCAGTTTTAAATGTCCTGGCATACTAGTGCGCTGTGTAGCTCGGAGGGGGGATGTTTAAGTGTCCCAGAAGTGGGGACGGAGTAATCTCTAACCACTTAATTTTCTCTCCAGCCTCTGCCTGGTAGTGGAAGGGCGACTAGAGAGGGATATAGTTTAGTATTTCTCTGGGAGGTTTCCTGGGCCAGGCAGGATGGTTTCACTGGCAATATACGCCCGACCCTCTGCTGCAGGGATGCAGATCTCTCTCTTCACTCGGTGCGTGTATGTGAGCCTCGCACTCCGTGTGGAGATGGGAATCCCAGCGTGTATCTCTGAACACGCTATGCGTCCCTTTCAAAGGAAATGGACTGTTATTCCTGGACGTTCCCTGCCAGATAATACACTAGCCTAGAGTTTCACTGCTTGCTCCTGCTTCTGGTATAGTACTCGCTCTTCAAAATAATACTACGCAAGGGAAGGAGGGAGGAGGCTGGATCTTCATTCCCATCCAAAAATGGGTGGGAGAAGCTGGAGCCGGTGGGGCTCTGCCGACATGATGGGTGAGTGCCCCTGTGTGTGCGTGTGTGTGGATTCCGCCTGTGACACTTTGGTTCTGTGTCCAAGAATGGTGCCGGTCGTGTGGAGATGGAGGATAGATGACATTTTTCCAGACAGCTCTTAAAGTTGGTTTAGGTGAGCGGCTCTTGTTTGGGGTTTGGTTTCTTTGCTGTATGCATGCCTAAGGGGAGTTAGCAAGCCGGGTTGTAGAATGTCCCTGTGCCTACTGGGAGGAAGGAGTGGTCCCTTTGCAGATGCCCTATAAGGAGACCAGGGGAGACCCTGTGGGCCACACTTCACTGCCTGTTTCAACACTGACAGACTGGAAAGTCCTCTTTGTGGAATCCATACTCTTGAAGGAAGGGGGGTAATGTATGGGATTGGATTTTTTTACAGAGTGTCTGCCTCCCATTGAGAGAAGTTCTAGGAGTCACAGTCTGTGCCAGTGGGGGAGATGAAGAGGAGAGGAGAGCCAAGTGTTCCTTCCCTTAGAGGCAGGAGTGGGAGCAGGGGAGCAGTGGGTAATGGATCTGCCAGGGTTGGGGTTTCCAGAGCTGCGTCCTTGGCTTCGGACTTCATTTTAGGACACCAGTTTGTAGTGAAAGGGAAAATGTAGATAAATTTATAAGAGGCTAACAGAAAATGTGTGAGGTTTTAATATGACTATGTTTTGCGCTTGTCAAAGGACCCAATAGAATACAATACAAAGTGGGAAATGTTCCTAAAGAGATTCACTTGGGGGATGCATTCGATCTGATATGCAGAAAGTTGACATTTACCCTGATTATACACACACACACACACACACACACACACACACGGCTGCTGTATGTTTTTGTGAGCCCTGATAGGTTCTTATCCATTCCTTTGCCTTTTGTGAGCTGAAGAAATGAAATGAGAACATACAGGGATGGGCAAATGGGTCTTTCTCTGATGGTTGGAGTATACTTCTGCCCAAGAGATGAGATGCTTCTTAAGAACTTTCCTTTCTGTCTTTAGCTTTTCTCATACTTTGTGCTTTTTCACCTTCTTTCAGCCTAAACTTTGCTGTAGGTCCATGGAAGGTTATTCCTTAATATTTACAACATTGCCTAAATTTAACCTAAGACTCAGCAATCAAATAGATGGGGGCCCTCAGGTTTACATCATCTTTGATTACATAAAAATGAGCTTCAAACTTTGATAGTGGCATGATCGTGGGCACCTGGGATGTCTTTGCTCAGAGGGGTGAAAAGGTCTTTCCTGGGGATTGGATGAGACTGTGCCTTTTGTGTCACATGATTTTATTCTTTCTTTCCCCCTCCCCCCTTCTTTACAGACTGTCTTGAGTTCTTGAATTGCCAGTTTTCAGCCTCCTCATGCCTCCGTCTCCTTTAGACGACAGGGTAGTAGTGGCACTATCTAGGCCCGTCCGACCTCAGGATCTCAACCTTTGTTTAGACTCTAGCTACCTTGGCTCTGCCAACCCAGGCAGCAACGGCCACCCTCCTGTCATTGCCACCACTGTTGTGTCCCTCAAGGCTGCGAATCTGACGTATATGCCCTCATCCAGCGGGTCTGCCCGCTCCCTGAATTGTGGATGCAGCAGCGCCAGCTGCTGTACTGTGGCAACCTACGACAAGGACAATCAGGCCCAAACCCAAGCCATCGCCGCCGGCACTGCCACCACTTCTATTGGAACCTCCACCACCTGCCCTGCTAACCAGATGGTCAACAGTAATGAGAATACAGGCTCTTTAAGTCCATCAGGTGGGGTAGGCAGTCCTGTATCAGGGACCCCCAAACAGCTAGCCAGCATCAAAATAATCTACCCCAATGACTTGGCAAAGAAGATGACCAAATGCAGCAAGAGTCACCTGCCGAGCCAGGGCCCTGTCATCATTGACTGCAGGCCATTCATGGAGTACAACAAGAGTCATATCCAAGGGGCTGTCCACATTAACTGTGCCGATAAGATCAGTCGCCGGAGACTGCAGCAGGGCAAGATCACGGTCCTAGACTTGATTTCCTGTAGGGAAGGCAAGGACTCTTTCAAGAGGATCTTTTCCAAAGAAATTATAGTTTATGATGAGAATACCAATGAGCCGAGCCGAGTGATGCCCTCCCAGCCACTTCACATAGTCCTCGAGTCCCTGAAGAGAGAAGGCAAAGAACCTCTGGTGTTGAAAGGTAATGCCCCTGCTCCCTTCCCAAGCACAGTCCTCATTAGCTGGGTTCACCTTGGGTTTTCTCTTAGAAGTGACAGCATTCTCTTACTCTGGCTACCAAAGACTAAAATAGACTTTTTTTCTTGTTTTGCCTTCCATGCCCTTTGTTCATTATTTTAGTATAAGTAAGAACAACCCAGCAGCATTGGACTGGAAGCCAGAAAGAAGATCTGGGTCCTGGCCTTGATTCGGCTTCTAATTTGCATTGTGCAAGTCATTTCACCTCTCTGAGCCTGTTCTCATCTTTCTAAAAAAGGGCTTTATACAACCAGATGGTATCTCAAGTCATGCCCAGTTTGGTAGTTCTCTATTCCAGTCAATAACTAGTTGGAAAGTTGTTGTCTGTCAGATTTAACCACTGTTGATGGAACAGAGGAAGCAGCAACTCTGGTGAACTACAAGTATACCTGCAGGTGCCCGTTTTTGTGGGAAATGCTTCCTCTTTCTCACCTCTCTGACCAGTTTGTCTTTTATATGGTTTATGAAGTGACCTTCAGTAAGGACAGAGATTCTTATTATAAGGCCCCATGAAAATGTAAGGTTACCAAGTACATCCATTCCTCTGTTAAAGCTCCAAAGGGACAGAGACATTTTTATTAAATTACCCTTGATCTATTCGTTCTTTCTGTCCTCACCTGACTAACCTTGGCATTTGAAGGCACTTGGTGGGTGCCTTCACCTAATATGAAGTAATGGGTCATTTATTCCAGTAAACAGAATGAAGAATAACTCTTCTTCTGTTTCCAAAATGGTACCATTTGGAAATTAGTCAACTGAGCTCCAGCAGGACAAATAATTTATCCCCTCTTCTTTGAGCTCCTTCCATACAGTTGCTTAACCTAGCAACACTTGTGGCAGCCCAGCTGTGTCTCTTCTCCCTCAAGTACTGTGCTCTGGGGCCACTGCATATCACTCCTCTCCTCTTCAGTATCTTCTATGTGGTGCTGGTAGCAAGAGACAGTCATCTTCTTTCTTCTCTTGTGTTTTGAGACAAGGCACAACATTTCTGGGTCACATCTTCAGCTAGCTTCATGAAGTGTGTTGACCTGAGATATTAATGGATTCCTTTGAACACATCGTGTATTTAAATGACAATAGGCCATTTGGATGAGCAAGTTAGTTTTTTTGTCTTTATGGGACAGCTTTGCCTTTCTCCTTCTGGTCTTCCCAATGATGCATTCTACCTTCTGTTATGCAGTGTTGTTGGAAACATGGTTCTGAATTTCTTTGATATAATTCCCTGTTCCCACCCTCCATTTCCCTCTTCAAGCTTTCACTCAGCTATCACAAAGGTACCTCTTTCCTTAGGGCTGATGGGTTCTACTGGGAAGGAAGAGTCACAGAATTGTATGCAGGGTTCCAGAACCTCTCAGACATTTCATGGTGGTATGGGTTTTTCCAGGGTCACAAATATGTTCAGATGTCCTCTGTGTATTTTACTGTTTCTGCATTCTTGTTTGGTTGACTTTGAGTGATTCCCAGTAGGTTTGCCCTGCTGTTGTTCTCCTACCATCTTTTTTTTTTTTTTTTCAGTTTTTGGCCAGGGCTGGGTTTCAACCCACCACCCCCAGCATATGGAGCTGGTGCCCTACTTCTTTGAGCCACAGGCACCGCCTTCCTATCATCTTTTTTTTAGAGGAGAATATTCCATCTATAAATTTTTCATTTGTAATAGAAACAAAGAGGAGGGTCGTGATGGCCCAAGGGTCTTGATGGTCTTCCTTTTCCTCATGTAGAGCAGATGCTCTTGATAAAAAACAGTCCTGTTGGGTCTGTGTGATCTGAAGGCTAACACAGGTCAAGATGACCCTGGACTTGAACTTGGGCATGATTCGAAGATCTATATCCTACCTTCTGTTTTACAGTAAATGTTGTTGGACATGAGGGTGAATCAGAAGGGAATTTCCTGGGTGCTGTAGCTAAAAGTGGGGTTCCTCTCCCCATTTCTTGTGGATGCAGCTGAGACTTCTCTGGGCAGCCTATGCCTGTCCCTCAGTGTCAGAGAGTAAGATTGCCTTAGTTGGGCGGGGCCAGATACGCTGGTGACCTCACCACTGGGCGCCCTGGGCAGCCGCTGTGAGGGCTCATCATTTTCGGGTTGGTGAGACACGGCAGCAGTCGACTTGAGAAACGCTCTGGTGGTAGAGGTTAGATTACTTGTAGCTCTTTGGGCCTTTTCTTCACCTATCTGGGAATTTGGTTGAAAATATGTAGTTCAAAATTGAAAGGGTCTGTAATCTGCTTTATTTATTATCATTGTTAATTTTGGTGTCTTTGGGGAGAATGGCCTAAAATTGGGGCCAAGATGGTAAAGAAGGGGAATAGACAGGTCAATATATTACAGTTTCTTTCCTTATCATTTTATCTGGGTAGACCAGAAGTTAATATCATAGCACCATTGAAGCAAAGGACCGGGTGGGCATTCTGAAAAGGCATGGCCAGCAACTTCTTCTAGGTTCTTGAGTAGATCAAGCAACCATTCTGATCTGGCCTCTCTTCTAAGGTTTATTTTAGTAATCCCTTCCCTTGGTGATAAGATTGCATGCCAGGAAGAGTGGTAGTGGTACCATTTTGGAAACAGTGATTTTTGTAGAGAACAAGAAGTGTGGGTAGGGTTGTTAGAATATAAGATGGAAACTTCTAAGGCCTTGTTAATTTATTTTCAGAGATTTCAGTACAATCTTGGGTAATTTATAGCTGGCCCATTGGATTCTCTGGCTTTTGTTTGTAAACACTGGTTGCTACCCTCCATGTTCAAGTTCTGTGTCCCCCAGTTTCATAGCCACGCACTCCATTTTTGGTGCTGCCTGTCAAGAAGAGTGGCTGCTCGGGTTGCCATTCTAGTAATGCTGTGTCAGGTTGGGAAGAAACTGATCAGAGGCACAGAAGCCCCTGGGATTAAGTTACTGTTCTAATTTACAGTGCCCTCCCAGTTGTGACCTGTGTTAGAACACATGTTTTAGTCTCATCTTCTGAAGGATAAATGGCATCAGACCTGCACTTCTTGTTTAACCTGGTGGAAATGACCCAAATGAATAAGTACTCAGGGGTTTGTGAAGTCTTTGAAAGAAATAAAATTTCTCTTACCTAAAGTTGTTTTTTGGTCAACTGAAATGTGGTTTCTAGCCACCAAACTGAATAAAAAGGCTAGATAATTCTAGACCTTCCATAATGAGAATTATCATTTTTGCAATAATGTTTATAAAGCTCCCTTTTCTTTCAGCAAAGCTGGGTTCAGGGAAATAATTTGTCACTTACCTATGTAGGAAAGGATAGTCTCCCTCTGCTTTGAGCTTAAGAACAGTATATGCCTTTAAAAATGTATTATAAAAGATTTCAAATATATAGAAGAGTAGAAAAGTATGTAATGAACACCTATATATCTATCAACCAGGTTAAACAATTATATTTTTCTTATTTGCCTTCCCTTCCTTTTTATTTGTTTGTTTTGGGTTGAACTAACTTTAAAATGTAGACCACATTTTAATGTATTTAAGTACGTTTAATGTTTAAACTTAATGTTTTAAATTTAATGAAGCTGGTACTATTTTATAGCTTAGTATGGACATTTTCACTTCTAAATAGTTTACAGTCATGTACCCATTTTTGAGTGTTTTTCAAACATAGAATCCCACTATGACTGACTGGCTGTTAGTTTTATGGAGAAGCTTCCCTCCCTCAGAGTATGAAGGATGCCTCCCTAGGGTCCTCACAGGTCTGTCAAAGCCCATGCGTGTATTTGCTCTGTGCTATTACAAGACAAAGGCTAACTGCTGCAGTCCTTGATAGACCTGCTCTGTACCAGGCTGTTTACTGGAGCAGAAGGGGAGAAGAGGAAAATAGATCTGGGGACTGATTATTCATAGGGAAGATTTGCTCATATAGGCAGTTAAACTTCTATACTATTAAACTTTTCTTTGTAATTCCTGAGAAATGAGGACCATGGTTGGGACATTTTTTTCTTACTTAAAAAGGATCCTGAAATAGACACTTGTGGGTAGTGTAGAGTCTGATGACAAAGTGAATGGCTATGCTCAGAAATCAGACCCTGCAAAAAATGTTCTTTCTCTCTCTGATTTCGTTTTTTGGGGGGTAGCAGGCAGAAGCACAGAAATCTCCTCTTTTCAGGGATTTTATGAAAATATTTTTAAGGCATGTGAAATAAAGACATACCTACATTCACAAACTTGCAGTTGTTATTCGGAACCTCTCGTTAATATCCAAGGCTAAAGGTGAAACATTAGCCTAGTAACAGAGGGTTGAAAAGGTGAAGACATTAAGGTAGAACTGGGAATCTAGGCAGCCTGAATTCTAGTCTTGGCTCTCCTCCTACAGGCTGTGTGTCCTTGGACAAGTTGTGTAACCTCTTCAGTGTTTTTCAACCTTTTTTATCTCACGGCATACTTGAATCTATAAACTTCCACAGCACACTTAAATTACACCGATCCAAAAAAAAAAAAAAAGTAAGAAAAAAATATATATATACCTACTGTGCTTTGAACTTCTTTGAAAATAATTTATTAATCTTTAAAAAATGTCGTGGCACACTGCTTGAAAATCACTCTTCGTTTTGTAGTTTCATCATTAACAAAGGAAGATATAGCAATAGCTATTTCACAGTGCTAGTGGAGGAATTAAATGAATTAAAGTGTGTAAACTGTTCAGAACTGTTTACACACAGTAAGCACTCCGTAAATGTAGCTCTGTGTTATTACTCGTGAACAGCAATGATGGTACAGTTAAAAGGCAATGCTGGCTCCTCTTCCAAAGGAATACAAATAACAAGCTTAGGCACGGTGGAGTATCTGTCTGTCTGCCTGTGTGCATGCGTATGTGTGTGCCATGGCCTAAAAATAACTTGGTGACTCTTACCTAATTTAAGTAGCATACACTTGGACTGCCAAGTAATTGTAAAAACATGTTGGGTCAAGAGGCCAGAGTAATTTAGGCATGTCCTAGAATTATTTACTTGTAAGAAAATGTGTAAAACTGTGATGATAAATCTGTCCGACTAATGTCCCATAACAAAATAAGAAAGTATAAAACTTTAAAGCTTTGCTTTTTTCTGGCCTCTCACTCACTGGGCTGATTTATTTTTGGAATAAGGGTTGTAGTCTGACTATAAAAGGGTAAATGGAAGGCAGGGGGACAGGTTGGGTCCATGAAAGCTGGAGTTGGGACAAGATAGAGTGTGAAGAAAATGGCCTGCTCCTTTTTTAAAGTGTGTCCTGACCCTTTCCCTGAACTGTTGCATAGTTGCCTGTGAATTTTGGGGACATTCTCCTGCTTCCTAATTAAAATGTATGTGCAAAGATGATGGTGAGCTCTCTCTGCAACCTCTGTTTCTTCTCCATCTGTTCCTCATTTATACCTGGGTTCCTATCTTGGCTCTTTGGCTGGCCTACTATGTGTATCTTTAGGCTACTTAGGTGAGCTCTCAAAGGCCAGGTTTTCTCTGTTGTAAAACAGGGATAATTCCAACGTCATAGGTTGACTCCAGCCAGCACAAATATAGTATGTGATACACAGGCAGCTCTTAATAAATCATGCCCCAAACCCTGTGCCCTTGCTCTCATGCCCTAATTTAAGAACTTCTTACTATGGAGGGGGAATGGCAAATTGCTGTGAGCACAGTCTTGTGGGAGCACTCTGGTCCTTACCAATTCATATCTGCTATGTTAGCCACCTGTCTTGTCAAGGACAAGTTCGAGAAACTCCTCTCCTGGCAGTGTAGATGATATTAGATATAAAAAGCAGGATTGAGGAAGAAAACGAATAGGTAAATCACTTTGCATAATTCTGTTTTCAAACTATGTCTGTGCAGGAATGGAGAGGGGAGAAGGGTAACTATATACAATTTTTTACTTGATCTTTTAGGCAAGCCCACCTGAAAAAGTCGCGGGAGCAGAAAAACTCCCTGCCACAGACTTGTGGTGCAGACTCTCTGGGGCTGGGTGGGAGCCTTTGCCCAGCAGCAGACCCAACTTTCTTCGTCCATCTGTTCTCAGTAGCCAGTCTCCATGCTCCATATTTCCCAGATAGCAGTTCGGGCATAAAATGTGTTCTGTTGCTGTGCTTGTTCCATATTGGTAGAAAAAGATATACTATGTACTAGGAGTAGAAATTCCAATCCCAAGAGAGGTTGTCTCACCCTTTTTGAAATGAAGAATTCCCTACATTTAGCTTGGGAGGTGGGATACCTGGGGGTGATTTCAGACCTGTGAGGCTCTGTTCCCAACTCCAGAGAATCTGATGAAATTAATCTGGGTGCAATCTGCACATGCAGAGTTTCAAAAGCCCCCCCAGGTGATTCTAATGTGCAATGAAGTTTGGGAACCATTGATTGAGTCCTGATGTTACAGAAATGGAGTGTAGAGAGATTTATGACTTGTCTAAGATCATGTACATGATTAATTTTAGATCCTTGGTCTTTAGTGCTAAAGTAGCTCTTGCCAGGTCGATAATTGATCTATTTGTATGTATTGTTGTCTAAGAACAATAAAAAAAAAAAATAAGGTTATTAATAATTTTGAGTACTCATGCCTTTTTTTTAAATTTTGATATTTCATTTCAGAACTAAAAGGACTTGAGTCCTAAGGATTTTCAAAACTTGCAGCTCATGGTTTAGATATTTGCCTGGGTCCTAGAAATATGGGCCAAATGTTAATGCTTTAATACCATCTTCTAGGGAACTTGGTAATTTAAAAAAGAGCTAAAAAGCACGTATTAAAAATGTACCCCTGTACCCAGCCATCTCAGGCTTCTAGTAACTTTTTGGTAGGTCTATGCAGCATTGTATATAGAGGAGATTCACCCATTTCTTCAGTAGATACTGTTGAATGCCTTTGGTGTGTTAGATGCTAGTCTGCAGGCTGGGTAATCTGCCATGACAATGCTTGTAATCTAAATGCTAGAATGAATTTATATATATGGCCCAGACTAGTCTTCCAGATCCTTTTCACCTTGAAGATTGTGTCTGTTTGCATTCTCCGGCCTTTTCCACCATGAAGTCTTTTTTTTTTTCTTTCTTTCTTTTTTTCTTTCTTTTTCTTTCTTTCTTTTTTTTTTTTTTTAAAGACAGAGTCTCACTTTATCTCCCTCAGTAGAGTGCGGTGGAGTCACAGCTCACAGCAACCTCCAACTCCTGAGCTTAGGTTATTCTCTCGCCTCAGCCTCCCGAGTACTGAGACTACAGGCGCCCACCACAATGTCCGGCTATTTTTCGTTGCAATTTAGCCAGGGGTGGGTTCAAACCCGCCACCCTTGGTATATGTAGCTGGCACCCTACTCACTGAGCCACGGGTGCCGCCCTGGAATCTTATTTTTAAGGAGTGGTTCATCTTCAGGAAATGTTTTTATCCTGGGAAGTACATGTTTGTGCTTTTCTCACCTTTTTATTTATTTTTTTTCTTTCAAGAAATACCGTGACCTTTTCTAAGGCCCATCATGGGCCAACAGAATTTCTTTCCATCCAATGTGTTATTCTAAAAAATAATTTCTTGTTTTTTAATGGAAAAGGAAATAAATATGCTCTCTCTGTCTCAAGAGCTCAGGGCTGGCAGGCCTCTTCTGAGGGGTAGTATGGAATGTTGCCATTTGGACCCTTCTGATTTTGGACATGTTGCTGATAAGCACAAGGCCTCTACTTACTTGCCCTGCGTACTGTCTCTGGGAAGAGAATGTACTAAGCAAACTAGCTTTGTAAACAATATTTTGGCCTGCTTTAAAACAAAAAACAAAAAACAAAAAAAAAACAACTTTAAAGTACAATTAGAAACCACTCTAAGGGACAGGGCTGGAATGTCTCTAGGACTTCAAAACCTGTGTTATTTCCCCTAGACTGCCTTCAAGAAGAATGTGGACCTCCTCTTCAGCAAATATTCATCAATTATGTTTCTTTATGCTGTCTACTCTCCCAGTCTAATCCTACTAATTGAGAAAAAAAGAGACAAAGAGAAAATTAGTTTGAACCAGAGACTGATTTTATTATAAAATATTTAAAAATATACATTTTATATTCAAGTTGATATATTCTTCTAATTATGAAGTCTCTGATGCTTTAGATGATTTTATCTATAATCCAAGAGCCAGATCATAGTATCCTTTTTTTAGATTATATCTGTATCATCTATTATTACTTAACAGTGAGAGAATATGTGTATGGATATATGAATACACACATATATATTCTACCCCTTACCCTGATCAAGAAATATATATATATATATATATATATATATATATATATATATTTTTTTTTTTTTTTTTTTTTTTTTTTTTTTACACTAAAAAAAATAAAAATCATTACAATAAAGGCCGGTGTCAAACACA